>JAODAL010031786.1:0-47943 GCA_025379985.1 Phyllomedusa bahiana
TACCTTTTACACATTTAATCCCCTTAAAACTGACGCCTCTTTTCTGACATGCCACCCAATGTGTCTTTAGCCCCTTTCTCCTATTTTTCCAGATTCATCAGTGACCAAGCTCGGAAGAAGAATGATCCCAGCTTTGACTTCACAGAATCTACTCTACCAGCTTCATCCTCATCCTCAAGGTAATACAACAAGCAAACATAGAGACTTAAGATGAACAGTATCTGTTAGAAAGACAAATGTCCCACTTGCAGCATCCTCCACCACTAGGCAGGACACTCCTGTCCTTAAAGAAAGGGACCCTTATCGCATGTGCCCTATTCACAAAAGACCTCGTCCTTTAATAGAATGTCGTAGGCTCAGAGTTAAGACTTTGCAAGAATGCAGAGATACTCTCAAGGAGCTTGGGGTTTGTTACACGTGTTACGCTTTGTCAGACCATATTGGAAAAGACTGTAAGGTTGTCATAAAGTGTGCTGAATGCACTAGTGACAGACAATAATACCAAGCATACAAAAAAGGGTTTTTTTAGTATGGGACTGTGTTTATCCAGTGGTCGTGACAAGTTATATAGGGGGTAAGGCATATCCAGAATAAAAAAAATTCTGGAACTCTTGGTATTATTGTTGTGTGCAGATTTTAATCAAGACATATTGAGACTGTTTTATACATGCATACAATGTAAACGTTTACTCACACTTGGTGCTAATTTTCTTATGCTATACTTCAGTCATGTTATTCGCTATGGTTATTGCTAATAGATATAGATAACTGTCCCTCGGTGCTTTATAAAACATATATTTATATTGTGTATAGTCTATATTAATATAAACAGCACTTGCCTTTTATATATTCACACCCCCCACACAATTCTCTTGTTACCACTGTTTCCCCTTGTTGAGTATTTTAGGTGCCTTGTGCTATTTGTTTTTTAATATTGGCGGTAGTATTTGATACTGTGTAGAAATGTATTCAGATTTAGTATACGCTGGTGACCATTTGGTTTAGAATTGTTGAGAAGGTATAGGAGAAGCAGTCGGGCAGCATAATTAGCTAAAGCGTAGGTCAGAGCAGGTGAAATTCTATAGCAATCAGGAACAAGTCAATGGTCAGGGCAGGAGGGGGGGCTTTAGAGGTCACAAACGTTGTAGAAGTCAGGAAAGACAGCAAAGAATTTGAGAGGTCGAAATTTAAGGCTAAGTTGAGGACCTGGGAACAAGAAACAGAAAAGTTCTAATGCTAAATAAGACAACAATGACATTTCCCAGAGGTCTGGGAGGGGATACTTTAAATGACCATAAACCTAGGAGAAAACAAGTAGTGCACACTGACCCTTTACATCCCTGAGAGACAGCATGCACACCCTAGGTAACAGGTCATGATCGCAAAAGGGGAACATCGAGGGGAACAAAGAACTGCACAGCATGGCATGAACGTAACAGACTTCAGCGGTAGCAAGGACGAGTAGAGCCATGGTTCTTTACAGGTAGTTGATAAGTTTATAGTTACATCTCTGAGGACTAGGTGAGAGAAGACGTTAAAAGGAACTCATAGAATGTTTTTTGTGTCCCAAACTGGTACTAGATCTTGAACATTGTGCTTTAGCAGGGATAATCCAGTCTGATTAGGCAATACTAGAGCACAGACATCAAGACTCCTCTCATACATGTCACCGCACATGCCCGGTCCGTGCCTTGGTCCATGGATGCGTCCGTGCCATGATTACCTCTCTTGCGGTTCCACCACCCGCTCCGTGGCAATACACCTCTCTTCCTCCTTGACTTCCAACAGCCAATTTGCAAATGGTGAGAGCAGAAAATAAAGTTATTTTTATCTAATGATCAGCTTTTTGGGGGAATAAAAATAACCCTTTTAACATAATTTGGGAAACCCGGGTCAAATATGGGCCAATTTTGGGAGCAACATGCTTTTACAAGTTTCCATTTTAAAGTTTCAACTTGATAACAATAATTTATGTCGTGAATGGCTTCATGTTACCCTGCATTTTTTACCCGTTTGGGGGTTTCTTTTGGGGAGTCGAGTGGTCTTGGGGAGCAAAGGGGGGTTATTGTCTGCATTTTCCCCGGTATCTTATTCCCGGATTTATGTAAAATTTTTTTTTGGGAGTTAGGGGTGAGTTGAGATATCTGGGATTAAGGGCAGAAATTTATGGAAGGAGAGAGTTATGACGGCCTTGTAGTGCAGGGTTAGTAACATGAACTGGATTCAATGGGGCAATGGTGTGTAGCCTGGGAAGGGATGCCCAGAGGGGAGAGGCAGGGAGTAATTAGGATGAGAGGTGGATCAGAACAGGCAGCAGACTTGAGGATGCATTGAAGAAGGGAGCGAGAAGTGCTAAACAGGATGGCCACAGAAAAAGGATGTTGTTGCAGTAGTCATAGGCGAGAGTTGACGAGGGCTGGACCAGAATTTTTGTGTTAGTTTCAGGGTTTAAGGCCGTGAGCAGATGCGATGAAATAATTTTCGGAGGAGGAGGGAAGGCAGGTGTGGGATAGTGAACCAATCGCATTGTGTTCATTAAGTAAGATCTGTTTTTTGACCACAAGATGCCGTTATTTGCAAGATGCCGTTATTTCATGTAAATGAGAGACCTGTTATAAGACTCACATGGCTGCAGCCATCTTAGATGAGATGAGAGACCCAGAGGGATCAGAAGGGGACAGCAGCTAAGCAAGAAACGATCCAGCTTTCCCTGAATCTGCCAAACTTGGGACTGAGAGTTGTTAAAAAGACAAAGGAGAGCCTGACTGTCTACACGGACACTGTTTCCTGAGAGAGCTCTAGGATGAAAAGAACAATTTGCTGAGGTTGAGAGGAATGTCTGCATCCGGACCATCAGCTCTGTCAGTAGGAATCCGCAACTGGGAGCCGGAACTGGAAGCCACATGCGTGCACGCCAACAAACCCAGGATTGTGAGAGGGCCGATTGCTACTTTACTTACTTCAGGTTTGGTTTCTGTCCATAAGGGGTTCCACAAGTACGCCTTCCTATTCGGGACTCTAAAGAGAGTTTGTTTTCACACCAGATATTCATGCGATACCGGTTTGCCTGTGAAAGAGTTTGGTTACCACATGTGCCATTTGTGGAGGGGAAGGGGGGTAAAAAAAAATTTGAGTTAAGATGTATGACTGCTGTGCTGCACCTCGAGCCGCCCGTGACACGGACACCAACCACACATTCGTATTTCCGTTTGTTCATACCGGTATTAAAAGGTAAGGGGATGAGGCATTTCTGAACCCAATGGTGTAGATAAAGATAGCATAGAGGATACACTCTGGCGGCGCGCCTGTGTAGCACAGGGGCTCCGGGGTAATATTTTTTGTACCACAGGCGTCTTGGGGGAATTGTTACGCCTATTTTCCAGAAAGTTCAGTAAATCAAACTGTTGTTGAACTGCTGATGGAGTAGTGTTTCTTCTCATCCGTGACTTCACTGTATCCGGTAACGCCTGCCTCGGTGCTGATTCACACAATGAGGTAAGGGTTTGGAATGTGTGTGTGTGGTTTGAAGGAAAAATGTGGAGAGTCAAGGGTTATCACCAAGGGCAGCGGGTTTTTGGGACCGAAGACGAGTGTAGAAACCAATGACTGATAGATATATTAGGTGGAGGGATGGGGTGGGATAGTGGAAAGATGATTATTCAGTTTTCTTACATTCATAGTTTTAGGAGGAAGGGAAGATAAAAGAAAGAAGCAGGATATGAACGATAGACAGTCTGGGATTCCGGGAGAGCAGAGAGCTAACATCTGGGCCGATGATGTAAAGTTGGGTGTCATCAGCATACAGGTGGCACCGAGTGCCGTGTGATGCTATGAGCTGACCCAGACCAAGAGTGTAGCTAAAGAAGTGTAGGGGACTCAGGACGGACACCTTCGGGAAACCACCAGAGAGAGGGCGAGAGGAGGAGGTGGTGCAAGAGTGAGAGACACTGAAATTTTTTTATTTACCTATTTTACACTGGGAAAAGGCAAATTCGCATTTTATCTCATTCATATAAAATTACTAATGAGAAAAACAAAACTGCTTCAGATTTAACATTTACTTTTCAATAAACTAGGTTTTTTTTCACGATTTGTTTTAATTGTAAATTGCTTTACAAAACACACCCCACATGTAATCCTCCCCCATCAAGTTCTTTCTGTATCGTCCTTGGTAGTTGATGTTCGAAGTCTTATTATTGTGGAAGATGTCACCTTTCTTCTACGATACGCCCCTCCCAGTTCTCCTTGAATGTATCAAGATGTGCATCAAGCATGAACTTTGAGGGACATTCTGCAACCCATTTTGAAGTACTTCTTCACCAGAGTCTCTACCAGCTTCACATAGTTTTTGGCTTTGCTACCACGAAAGCCACGAACTACCGCTACAAAGCTGTTTCTCCTCCCTGGTTAGCGTCTTGGGAAATTCACTGCATTCCAAGATCTTCTTTATCTGTCGGCAACGAATATTGTATACCAGCTTTGAATTAAGCCTCAGGGGACATCCTTAGGCAAGAATTCTTGATAGAAACTGAGGCTCGGTTGTCTTCTTTATCCAGAGTTGTGTCAAATTATTTCATGAAAGCCCAGTTGTGATCGTGCTGTGTTAGCCTCAGAACCCTTTTGGCGGGTTCACCAACTACTCCACTTGACGATGTTCACTCGGAGTCTAATAATCCTGGTGGAAGTGCTCTCCTTTCTTCTACGAATACGCTCCATGTTCTCCTTGAATGTATCAAGATGTGCATCATAGCAGTATGAATTTTGAGGGGACATTTGACTGACAACCCACATTTTGAAGACTTCTTCACAGAGTCTCTACCAGTTCATCATAGTTTTTGCTTTGCTACCAAGGAAAGCACGAACTACCGCGACCAAAGCTGTTTTTCTCCTTCATGGTTAGCGTTCTTGGGGAAATTCACTGCATTCAAGATCTTTCTTTATCTAGTGGCCCAACGAATATATACCGCTTTGAACCTTAGCTCAGAACAATTTAGGCAAGAAATTTTTGAAGACGAAACTTGAAGGCTGGGTGATCTTTATCTAGTGTTGTGACAAAATTATGGCATAGGACCCCAGTTTGTTGTGCAGTGATAGCTCAGCACCCATTTTGGGGGTTCACCAACGACACCCATTGCACGATGTTACTAGGGCCGCAGAGAATTGGTCTGCTGTGGACCGAGTCCTTTGTGTTATAATGTTGCATATTGGTGTCCCTGCTATCACCAAAGGCAAAGTTGAGGGAATCTTAGTTAAAACCCATTGGACAACCAATCAGAAAAGGGCTACCATTTTGAAGTCTCCAATGACTTCCCAGCCGTACTCGTCATACTTAGAGGCATCTAAAAAGGTCTTGATCCTACAGGACTCCTCTTTGAGGTGCACTAAGTGAGCCAGGGAAAGAGATGGGTACTTGTCACCGTGATGGAAAGTAGCATGCTTTAACGGATCCTGCATGACCCATGTCTATGAAGAAGGCGCCCACTATTTCCAGTTACATGCATATTCCGATTTGCAATTGAAGGACCGTCACATTGTGGCCGGGCAGAAGGCAGAGTCCATCTGATGGGTGTATGAAGCTGGAAAAAGATGGGTGAATGCTTCCTAGACTGTAATTTGAACGTATTCATTTAACAAGTCAAAAGTTCGGCATTTGATTAGGTAAGATCAAGATCTCTGATCAAGTCATTGAGGTGTTTTTAGTTGGGGTACTATGATTTTCTTTCCTCTTCTTCACCTATGAAATCTAGATCGGCAACATCTTCACTCTCTGTGTTGCTGAAACTTGTTGACCAGGGGTTATTTTCACTGAAGGAGTGGGTATAGGGAAATTTGTGCTGTGGCACCATTGATATTGATGATGGATTGTTAGGATAGGTAACAGGAGTTCTTGCCAGTTTGGCGCTTCAAACAGGAACATTCCATAAATTGCTCTGTTAGTGGTTTTTCGCCAGGAATATTAGCTTTCAACAGAAAGAGTTTTTTTTGGTAACCTGCTAATTGTTATATGAGAGATGATCAAAGGAACAGACTGAGCTCTGATTGTACTAATTACTAGTGTTGATCAAACTGTTCTAGAAGAGTTAAGTTCTAGTAGGACATCTCAAATTTTAGAACTGAACACTTTTATGTTTTCACGTAAAATTCTAGTTCGACACACCATTTTCAGATTTGTTTTAAGTGGCTTTCTGCACTTTTGGCCGCCATCCAATTAGTGCAGAGCACAGAGGAGTGGCAAAAACATCATCGCTGAGGTGTATGTAGGGTCTCATTGGCTGCTAAAATAACATCGACCATGTTATATATATTCCACTGTATTGCCTTGTGAAAGCCATTTTCAGCTCACTCTCTGTTCTGAACAGACTGCTCTCTGTTTGCTTGCATGCAGGCACAAGATTTGTTTATTATCGATTTTAGACAGGAAAAGCTTCTATTTAGATTAGTTAGGCAGTGAGTTCGGGGGTGTGCAGCAATGCATTAGAGGAATCAAGATTAGTTAGACTAGCACTCTTCATCTCCTTAGACATCAATAGTCTAGGGAGTGTAGTATTGCTGGATATCATCTTTCCCACCCCAGAAGCTGTTATTTGGTGACATTTGTAGCTCAATAATGCCTAACTTTCATTGAATGCGATAATATCTATACAGAGTGCCTTTGGATTTGCTAAAATCATACTCTAGTGAACTCAATATTTTATTTGTATATTTGCAGTTTTGGGGGTTTCTGTATTGTTTAACACACCACTCTCCAAATATCCTATGTGTCAAAGGGGCTTTGGGCCCCCTCAGGATTGCAGGGCCTTCATAGCAGCTGCTACCGCTGCACCCTCCTATAGCTATGCCCCTGCTGCAAGTTGTCTCATCTTTTCAGTTAGCATTGAAAAGGAATGAAGTTATTTTTTTTCTTTCACTCTGAGAGACATAATTTTTTCACCTAAAAAAAAAGGTTGATTCCACGTAATCTAGTTTACTGTTATGGATGGTAATTACAGCCTTCTTCACCTGTATAGGTATAAAAAATTAACAGAAACATCTTCTCCCATTGATTTCTATTGGGGTTCGTAAGTTCGAAGTTAAATAGAACCTCGAACCGAAACCTCAAAACCCCCCCCCCACAAAAGTTCGAGGTTCTAATCGAACTAAAACTTTTTACTGTTCCGCTCAGCGCTACTAATTACATTAAACAAGTTTATCTGTAATAAAACAAAAGTACAAACACTGTCAGCAACGCGGAGAACTCTGCTGATTGCTGAAATTGTTTGTACTTTTGTTTTATCCCTGTCCTGATCGCAAAAGCAAGTTTGGGGGGAGTAAAAGCGATTTTCTTTATTTACTAGTCATGTCCAATCAGGGAATAACACTCATTAGCCAGGAACAAAAAATTTGTAATAGTCTTGGGCAGAATAGAAGTTAATTTTAATATCCCTGCTCATGGACGGCACAGAAAGTGTTAATGAGTAGATTCCTGGTTGTCTAGGACAGTGAATGGGGTGATGCTCAAATTTCTCATAATCTGAGGTAACAAAAGGTTTAAACCCCTTATACCTGGGATCCAGTGGGTTTCTTACCTCTTCAGGCTTTAGTGATGGACGTACGTTTTTTTTTTCAACCCTCCTATTTAACTATGTAGTGTTTGCTGTCACTTCATGTTTCTGGTGCCCTGACCATAGAGATCAGAGCAAGCAGGAGAGAGAAAGAATTATCTTTCAATCACCCAACAGAACATGTCCTGAACATGAATTACTTCGGGATGAATTGTGTTAAAAAACAGCTATTTCCAGGCTGCACAGAGCCTGCAGGGTGCTGTAGAAAACGTTTTGCCATGCTTAAATATGCAGTGGGAGCTTGGTTTGGTTCTTTCATACAATGTTGGTGTTTTAGTATGACACGCAAGATGACTGCCGCCGCTCTATAGAAATACGCTTTCACCTTTAAAATTCCCTGGGCCACTTAGATGGCAAAAACTGACCAAAAAACTGGAGCGGGCCGAATGGGAATGTAGCTTAATAAAGTCATGTCTGCGACAGCTGGAAATAAAACAAGCTGAGAGAAAGTTGGCATACATCAGTGTCAGGAGTGTGGGAGGTGGGACGGACAGCAGAGCCATGAGGTCAGAGAGAGGGCACAAATGGCATCAGTGTGTGGAGTTGTCGGCATCAAACGCAGCTGCTGCAGATGAGGTTCCAGAGAGTTGCACAATGACATTATGGAGGTGGCAAAAACAGGAGTAGACCACAGAAGTGGCTCAATGACATGGAGAGTGAGCTGCATTGAGGTCAGAGAGTGGCACATGGACATTCTTGGAAGGTGGCAAAACAAAATCAGGAGTAGCGCCACAGGAAGTGGCACAATGAAAGAGAGTGGAGGGGGACGGACAGCAGCAAGCATGATGGGTCAGAGAGTGGCCAAATGACAGTGTGAGAGTTGACAGCATCCAACAGCAGCAGCAGCATGCGGTAAGAGCGTGCCCCAATGGACCATTCTGGAGGTGGCAAAAAACACGGAAGTAGGCCTCTAGTAGTGGCACCAAATGACAGAGTGTGGAGCAGCATTGAGGTCAGAGAGTGGCACAATGAAATTCTGGAGGGTGGCAAAAAAAGTAGTTGGGCCAACAGGGTGGCCACAATGACAGAGTGTGGAGCAGCATGAGGTCAGACAGGTGCGAACAATAACATTATGGAGGTGGCAACAAAAACAGTAGTAGGCCACAAAAGTGGCACAATGACGAGAGTGGAGGCTCACGGCAGGCAGCAACAGCAGAGGCATAACGGTCAGAAGTGGCACAATGACATTCTGGACGGTGTGCAACAAAAAAAAAAAACAGTTAGTAGGCAACAGGGAGTGTTCACAATGGCAAGAGTGTGGAGGTCACAGCTAGGAGCTACGCAGCAGCATAGGTCAGGACAGTGGCACAACCAATGACATTCTGGAGAGGTGGCAAAAAACAGTAGTAGCCACAGAGAAGTGGCACAATGACAGAGTGTTGAGGGCACAGCAGCAGAACAGCAGCAGGCATGAGGTCAGAGGTGGCACAAAGACTGTGTTTGTAGGTCCGGCAGCAGGCCACAGGCAGCACAGCATGAGGTCAGAGAGTGGCCACAATGACACAGTGTGGAGTGACGGCATTCACACAGTAGCAGCATGAGGTATAGAGTGGCACAATGACATTCTGGAGGTGGCCAAAAAAACAGTAGTAGGCACAGAGTGGATCAATGGACCAGATTGTGGAGCAGCGACTGAGTTCAAGAGGTGGCACATTGGACATTTTCTGGATGGTGGCAAAAAAAAAACAGGAGTAGGCACAGAGTGGCTCAATGACAGAGTGTGGGTGGTCATGGTAGGAGAACAGCAGCTGCATAAGGTCAGACAGATGGCAAAATGAATTCTGGAGGTGGCCAAAACAATTTAGTAGGCCACGAGTGCACAATGACAGATTGTGGACGGGCACGGGGGGGGGGCAGAGCAACAGCAGCTTGAGGTCCAGACAATGGCATAAAGAAGGTGTTGTAGGTTCACGGTTAGCAGCCACAGCAGAGATGGGTCAGGACACTGGCACAAAGACCAGAGTGTGTAGGTCACGGCAGCAGCCACAGCGCAGGCATGAGGTCAGAGAGTGGCACAATGACCAACAGGTGTGGAGTTGACGGCATCAACAGCAGCTGCGCATGTGGTCGAGAGTGGCCCACAATGGACATTCTGAGAGGTGGCAACTAAGACAGTAGGTTTTGGCACAGAGTGGCACAATGACAGAGAGTGGAGGTTGACGGCAGCAAACACGCATGAGGTCAGAGAGTGGCACTAAATTGACACAGTGTGGATGTCATTGGCACCCTAGCAACAGCCAGTCATGAGGTCATTAGAGTGGCACAATGACAGAGTGTGGAGGTGGGTTGGCAATTACCAGCCCTCGTAAAGATGTTGGTTAGGCAGAATGGAGAATGGCAGCAAGATGTGTGGACATCAGGCGGGTTGGCGGCATCAGAATAGTGGCTGAGGCAGGTAGTTTGAAACCCAGACTAATTTCTCAAAGTTTGGTGAGGCGTCATGTGATGTAATCTGGGCCTAAGGAAATTGGTGTGTGAGAACATCCTGGGTTCCTCCACTTCTTTTATCTTTACAAAGGTCAGTCGTTCAAATCTTCCCATGGCACAAGCGGTTTCCTTGGGAGTAACGATGGCACCGCGCACTGAACACCCGCTCTGACTGCACACTAATGGCGGGAAGGACAGCTCTCTACTGCAAACTCAGCTAGTTGCGGCCCAACATCCAAGTTTGGCTGACCAAGTAGTCCAGTGGACTTCTAACTGGGGTGGCAGAATGCATCTGGCATCCGAGAGATGGATAGGCCAATGAGAAACAACTCCCTTCTGCAGAGGTGGTGGAGCTTTTGAATGGCTGCCAATGCATGCGTGCCACTGGGGCGCTGCTGCTGCTGTTGTGTGGCGGTGGATGGACCACCCACATCTGAGCCAGGATTCTGCCAGGCCACACAATGGTGACGCTTGCATGTGTTGACGCAGGGCCGTGGTGCCAATGTTAGCACTCCTGGCCACGCTTACACATGAGTCTCTGATTCGACCCTGCACTCTAGATTCTACATATACCCATATTCGGCATACCTCCGGTGGTTCTTAGGCAAAGAACTTCAACACCGCCTCCGCAGTAGCGGATTTCTACCCGCCAACGGCTCCGCACTGAGTGACTACTACCGCGCTGCACTCGCTGAGCCCTGCGCATACTTTCTTTGACTGCGAAGTGGGTTTTCTACACCCTGCGCCGCTTGGCTCCCTGAACTCACACTGTGCTACCCTGCTGACTCACGGCCCACACAACCCAACTTGTGGCTGCACCGCTGCATGGCGCGGCTAGCTGACGCCTCTTCTCTGACAATGAAGATGCACTTGCTTCACACGGCTCCCAAGTTCGGTCAATACATCATTCATCGATTTGTGTTTCATCTTCACTGACTGTCCTCATCCACGGTTCTTGGTATGAAGAGGCTGACCCTCACAAACATGACCTCCCATGCCACTCTCTACATCTATAGTTTGCCGCCCATACTGCAAGAAGGATATCGGCCCCATTTCTTCCGCTGCCAAGTCGCTGCTGACTGTTCTCTCTCATAACATTGTTTCATCCTCGCTATATAGTGGCACTGAGCCCAGACCAGATAGTAGATTCTATGGCTGAGGGAAACGGATGGGCACAGAGGCGGGGTTGAGGAAGATGAGGGCACGCTGACCCGCTCCTGGGCTTGCCAAAACTAAGGGTTGTGTCTGACATTCCACCGACTCTTGGAGGGGTTGTCAGATGTCATCTGGGAGTGCAAGTGGAGGAAGTGGAAGACTTAGTCAACCAATCAAGAAACCATTGGGTTTGAATGAACAATCTACCCAGCCGCTAGTGACTGGGGCAGTTCGTGGCCACATGAGGGACCCCTGCTGCGACGTCCCCTTGCCTGTGCTGCGACCTGGGCCTGATCAAGAAATGTTTGTGCCACTGCCACTCGCAGGTGCAGAGCTGCACCTCTCTGTCTGACATACTGTTTGTTCCTAAATGTACAGGACTCCTGGGTTTGATGAGATATTTTGTATATGATAAATATTCCCTGTACTTGAATCAAATGAACCCACTCAAGAAGTTGGGTAACCCCTTGGTTATAAATTGCCGCTCCACAAATGGGGCACGAAAAATTTACTGTTATGTGCCATTTAAAAACACTGTGTATTTTACTGAATATAAAAGCAAAAAAGGCTTAATTAACCTTCGAATATGAATTATGCTACAGGCCCTAAATTTCTTCTTTGTCGGTGGAAAAAAAGAAACGTTTCTTTTAGTGACACAATAGAGAACAACGCGATTAGTTAAAGCCTGGATCTAAATTGCGCAAAAGACATGAGCAACCAAATATTACCAAGCTTTGTAGGTGTTAAAAATGGCGTGTATTTTACGGTACAGAACAACAGAAAAACTTGTAAATTAAACTTTCGGTTATGAATTATGCTACAGGCCATAATGTCATCTTTGGCAGTGAAAAAAGAATGTTTTTTTAGTGACCATAACAGCAGAAAACGCTTGATTAACCCTGGATTAAATTGCGCAAAATAATTAGCAACCAAAAACTTAAGTGGTTATTTGTATTTTCTAAAAACGCTGTTTCTTTAAATGAAATACACAGGAAACAGGCTTAGATCCCCCTTGGATATTCAATGTGATGTCGAGAGGATAGCATTAAATGTATTGCAGCTGCAGTGGGACACACCTGGACATTCAGATAAAAGTTCCCCACAAATCAGAAAAAATAGAGACGATAAGAGAAAAGAGATGTAGTCTCTGAGACACAGCTGAGGCACCCCAAAAAATTCTCTGTATAAAAGTGAGTTATTTAGTGTGATACATCACATGCAGCCGTGGCAGCATCCCTTTCCCTAATCGGTACAGCTGAAGAGCGGTATGAGCTTCCAGCGTCGCGCCCCGGACTTATATAGTGCAGTGACGGTACAGAATCCTCCGCGCGGTCTCTGATTGGCTTCTATCTATGAAATGTCATGTAGGCTACGCCCTTCTTCCTCAAGACGTTCTTTGCCCCATCGTACGCCATGTGATCGCAGCATTTTATCAATTAAAACACACTTCGTATCTCCCGCAAATACCCAAAACTTCAATGATTAAGAATCAAAGTTTTCCTGAAATTCTAAACGAATTCCACTTCGTTAGAATCAATTCACCCATCTCTACCTATAGTACAATCCATTACTCTCCATGACATAAGAAACACAACATACATGGCATAATATCACATAAGATATATTAAACAACATATCACATACACCAGCACAGATATGGTATAAACAAAACATGCAGAAATAAATGTAAGAATACAACAGAAACAACATAAAATTGATCTAGCTATCTCTTTAGCTATCTTTCCATGATAAATCGAAAGAGGATATTTTTCTAATTATTTATAATTTTTTTACATTTTCGAAATATTTATTTAACTTTTGTTATTTTTTTTATTTAGTCCTCCATTGAACCCGCTATGAGTTGTAAATCGCCCAATATTCTGAAATTCTTAGGAAAATTGCCAATTCAGTGTTCTTTGTATTACATTTCTTACTCTGGCATCGGATAATAGGAGCACAAACATGGCAGCCCCGGTGTCCTTAATTAGGACCTCAGCCACTATGTCAACCACTTGGTACCCCACAATTGAATAGATTAGTGCAACTGCTGTGTCTAAGTACTTAAAGGGGTAGTCTCACTACAAGGATTGCTGCTTCCCCCTTTTATGTTAATGATCTTGGCAAAACACAATGTCACTTAGCAATATGTTTCCATTAACAGTTCACTACCTATTTCCCAGGTAATTACCCTCTTGTAAGGGCTACATCAGATCCTAGGTCGCATCTTGCTAAAGACCTGTTTGTCTCTCCTATAGCTGCCAGGAGATGGTTGTATGAGCTACTGGCTGGTTGTCCGTAGCAGCTCGTCACTGCAGGCCAGTAGATGCTAGTAAAACCAGTAAACATGCCCCTGAGTTCAAAATGAAACCAGAAAAACAGGACTGAGGAAAGAGGAATCAATGCAGTGAGGCAACCCCTTTAAAAGTTCACAGAGTCAAGCTAGCTTTAGAATCACACATGCTGGTCGGGCTGTGGGCGGTCTATAGCAGTGATTGCCACATCGGCTCTGCTGTTCCGATCTATTCCTGTCATACTTTATAAATCTCGTGCAGCCATGTCATTGTATTGCACAGGCTGTAAACCTCTAAAGTGTGTTTACTTAGCTAAATGATAAGCTTTCAAAGTCCATTGATGGACTGCATGACTGATGGTAGCCTAGAGCAATGAGATATAAGTGATAGAGAAGAGAGAGATGGGCAGAGATAGTCGTAACCAGGGGATTTTTTCAGCCTCATGTACAAACAACATCTTAGTACCATCACCACAAGAGGAGAAAGTATGAATTATGCAAACTGTAAAAGTGACTTTGAAAAAATGTGTGGGGCTTCAAAGTTGCAGTGGATCACTGGTAAGGTCGTCACTGCCAGTTTCCTACTTTAGACTGGCCTTGTATCCTCATTTCAAGCCTGCGCCCTGTTGATGAATCTGGTGCGCTGCTGTACTGGGCAAGGAGAATGCGCGCAGCTCGTACAGATTACACCAGAATGATACAATCTCCCACCACTGTGCACTTATATTCTTATCGTTAACAGTTTATTTACCTTTTGGGCATATTGTTAAGGTTGTATTTTAGGGACTATGATTGTCGGTGCTGATCAATGGGGATGTAGGCTGTTAGTCACTGTAAATACTGCCAAATAGACTTGGGGGATATTTGCTCTGAATTGAGAGCTCATCTTTAACATCTCCACCTGTGAACAATTTCTAAGTGGAGTTTTAGTAATCATCTGATAAAAAATATTCTTCTCTCTGTTGTCAGATAAGCAGTGAAATACTGACATCCTCAAATTCTCAAAAAATTGCTCCTGGTTTTTAGATGGGATTGAAGGTCTGGAAAAATTTTCCAAACTGGGATACCAAATTGAGGAAACTTTTAAAGTGAAAAAACAAAAATTGAACATTTGGGAATAAACTTGAAAAAATTTTTAAAAAGGGTTTTGGGACCAAGACGGGGGTCAAAATCACGTCAAAACAAAAGAACATCCCCCAAAATTCCCCAAAAATAACGGCGATCCCCGTGTGAAAAGGGCGCCAAAAAAAATAACCAGAACCAACTGATGATCGCAGGATGATCTGCTTTCCCTCGCAAATTGGCCCAAAACTGATCCATAATGCCTTACCACAAAGGCGACACAAATCGATAAGTGGCCCAAAAAGGGAAACCAAAGTTTTTGATTCCGTCCCCCCCCCCGCTGCCCATTTTTTCATTCAAATGATTCCCAATCCAACCCCATTGAAAGTTTTTTTTCAGCAATAAAAACTAAGGGGGTTTGTATGTGTATTGGTCATTCTTAAACGGCCCGGGAAAAAATTTTGGGAAAACGTTTTTCCCGTCATTCGGGAAAAAGTGCTTTTGTTTCCCGTAACTAAAACTTAATAGAAAAAAATAAAGGGCCATGAAAAAAGGAGCCTCTCACCACATAAATTACCCTTTAAAAAATTTTTGGCAAAGAAATCAAGACCATTATTAAAAAACCTGCTGTTTCCAATTTTTTCTTCCTGTCAAAAGGGTTTGAGGAGATTTTTATATCCTGCTTGTGTGGGACCGCTTTTCCCCGGGTTTTCAAAACCCCCCTTTTTTGCTTTTTTCAAAGGTCAGGAAATTTGGGTATCACTTCCCCGCTGTCTCTTTCAGCAGCAACAGAGCTTTTTTTTTCTTTTCACCCGACAAGCTTTTAAAAAACCCTTTTTAAAAAATTAATTTTAACGAATATTTAAACTAAAGGTTATTTAAAATTTGTGAAAAGGGGAAAAAAAAAAAAAAAAAGGGGGGTAAAAAAATTTTAAAAATAAAAAAAAAAACCAAAAGGAAAAAAAAATTTAAAAAAAAAAATTTTTTATAATTTTTAAAAATGTAAACCCCCAAACTATGCCCCCAAAACGTACAAATTCTCCCGCATAAAACAAGGCCTCATACACCTGCGTAATTGAAAAAATAAAAAAGTTATGACTGTTGAAACTCAGAGGGGGGCAAAAAAAATTTAAAAAAAAATTTTCAAAGGGGCATTTAAAAAACCCTTTCAAAAGCCTGGGAAAAATATATTTTAAATTTATAGAGCAAATCAAAAATAAAAAGGTGGGGTTTGTTTTAAAATAAAATGTGCTTTTCCCCCCAAAATTTTTTTTAATTAAAAAAATATAAAGTTTTGGCACGCCCTATTATTCCCGCCCCCAAGGTTTGAACTTTCGAGGGCACCTCTTAAACTGCAATGATTCATCCCAAGGGGGGTCTGTAACTTTGTTAGGACAAAACCCCTTTTCTGCAATGTTTAAACAGCCCCCGGAAAAATCCCAGTTTTAAAAAAAAATTTGGTTTTTTGGAAAAACCCCTATCTGCAAAGAAATTTTTAGCCCCGAGGCCCAAGGGGTAAAATTAGTAGGGGGCCCCCTCAAACCCCGCAAAAAATTCAGCCCCGAAAAAATTAGAAATTTGGAAAAAAAGGAAAACCTCATCTGCAATGTTTTTCGCCCGGATCCAAATACTTTGTAGGCCCCCTCTATTTTTGCAATGTATTCCCCCCCGGGGCCCCCCCCCCCGAGACAGTACTTTGTACACACCGAAACAACAATGTACTTCCCCGGGCCCCCCCAATCAATAATTTTTTGGACACCTCTATCTGCAATATGTTTTAAACCCCCGGAGTAAATGTTTTGTAGGGAACCCCTAAACTGCAAAGTATTCCAGGGCCCCCGAGGGCAAATACCTTTTTGGGGCCCCCTCTACTGCAATGTTTTTTCCCGGGGGCCCCCGGGGAAAAAAGTAAAAAATTTTTAGGACACCCCCAAACCCGCAAATGTATTTAGTTCCCCGAGACATACTTTTTGGGGGGGGGGGTTGGGGGCCCCCCCTAACTTCAATGTATTTTAACCTCGGGGACCCTTACTTTTTTGGAAAAACCCCTACTGCAATGTATTTCCCGCCCAGAGGGCCTACTTTGGGAAAAACCCCCCTATCTTTCAATTTTAAATTTACCCGGGTTTATTTCTTTTTTGGACAACCCCCCCTATCTGCCCAAAGATTCATCGCCGGGGGTCATTAAAATTTTTTTGGACACCTCATATCCCACCAAAGAATTAAAAACCCCCGGGGTCACTACTTTTTTTTGGGCACCTCTATCTGCAATTTATTTTACCCCCGGGGGAAAAGGAATTTGTAGGAAAACCTCAAACTGCAATGTTAAATTTACCCAAAGGGGTCAGCACTTTGTAGGGTACCTCTAAACTGCAAAATACACCCCGGAACACTGCTTTATTTGGGCACCTCTATCTGAAGTATTCCCGCCCCAAAAATCATTTCTTTGTAAAACCAAACCCCTATATGCAAAATTAAATTTGGCCCCCAGTCCCGTACTTTTGTAGGGCCCCCTCAATCAAAAATTAATTTAGCCCCCAAGTCAGTACTTTTTTAAGCACACCTCTATCGGCAAAGTTTCCGTCCCAAAAAGTCAGTTTTCTTTTTAAATTTTTGGGAACCCAACCCTCCCCCCCCCCCCCCCCCCCCAAAAAAACTGGCCCCAAATGAAAAAAAAAAAACCCCGCCCCCCCGGGAACCCCCGACTTTTTTAAAAATGGGGAAAAAACTCCTTTTAAATTCTGCATTGTATTCCCCCCCAGGAGACAGTACTTTGTAGGGCACCTCTAATTCCCAAAAACAAAAAACCCTATTCAGCCCTTTAAATTTTGTACTTCTTTTTTTAGGACAAAACCCCACTGAAAAGTATTCCCCCCCCCGAAAAAAAGTTTCTTTTTTAGGGGAAAAATAAATTGCAATGTATTCAGCCACGGGGTCCCGTACTTTGTAGGGCACCTCTATCTGCAGTGTTAAATTCCCCCGCCCCCATAGAAAAACTTTTCTAAATTTTGGGCAAACCCCTATCTGCAAATTTTTCAAACCCCAGAGTCAGTTCCCTTTGTTAAAGACACCTCTATCTGCAAAAAGTTTTTTCAAATTCCCCCGAAACCCAAAAATTTAAGGAAAATCTCTATTCATTTTCAAATTTTTGCACCCCAAGACCCCGTAAAATTTTTTAGGACACCCTTTTAACCCAAAAATATTCAATTTCCCCGAGTCAAATACTTTGTTTGGACACCCCTCTAAAACAAAGTAATTTTTTAGGCCCCCCCCCCCCCTTAACCCCCCCCCCCCCCTTTTTAAAACACCCCCCTTTTTTCTTTTTAAAAAAAAAGTTTTTTCCTCCCGGAAAAAAAAGGAAAAAAGGTAAAAAATTTTAATTAAAAAAATTTTAAAAAAATTTAAAAATTTAAATTTTATTCCCCAAAAAAAAATATAAAGTTTTTAAAAAAATATTTTCAATTTGGTTTAAAAATTAAAAAAAATCAAAAAAATAAATTAAAAATAAAAAAAAAAATTGGTTGAAAAAAAATGTAAAAAAATTAAAATTTTTTAAAATTAAATTTTTGGAAAAAAAAGGAAAAAAAAATATTTAAAAAAAATTAAAAAAGAAAAAAAAAAATTTTTTTTTTTTTTTAAAAATTATTAAATTTAAAAAAAAAATTAAAAAATGGAAAAAAAATAAAAAAAAATTTTAAAAAAAAAAAATTTTTGGGAAAAAAAAAAAAAAAAATTAAAAAAATTTTTAAAAAAAGGGAAAAAAATACTTTTGGAAAAACCTCTATCTGCAAAAGTATTCCTTCCTGAGTCAGTAACCTTTTTTTGGAACAATCATTTTCAAAAATTTTTAGGCCCCCGGGGTCCCTAAATTGTAGGACAAACCCCTATCGCAATGTAAATTTAAGACCCCCGTTCTTTTTTGTAACAAATCTTACTGCACTGAATTACCAAATTGCAGATTTTTTTGGCACCCCCCAAATTTCGCCCCGGGAGGGAATAAAAATTTTGGAAATTTTTGAATGGGCCCCAAAAACCCCCGGGGTCCGGGGTGAATTTTCTTGCAATGGGTTTCCCAACCCAAGTACTTTTTCCCGGGTTGGGAAACATTGCAAGTAATTCCCTCAAAGTACTTTTTTAAAATCGGGGTCGAATAATTCAGTAGGGGTGTTCCCCAAAGAACCCCACCTTTCCAAATTTAAGAAATTTTTGTAAGGAGGTTTTTCCTACAAAGTACTGGGCGCAAAGGGGTGAAAAAACATTCAGAAAGGCACCCCCCGTTTTGGGGGTTTTTAAATTGGGAAAAATTTCCCAAAAGAAAATACATTTTCTTTTACATTTCAAAAATTCCCAAAAAAATTTTTTCCCCTTTTTTTAAAAACGTAAAATTTCCAAAAATATAAAAAATTTTTCCCCCAATGAAAAATTTAGAAAATTCCCAAAAAGTTCTACCCCGGAAAATAATTTTTAAAAAGGGGCCCAAAAAATAAAGGGGGAAAAATTGGTAATGTTTTAATTTGGGAAAAAAAAAAAAGGGGTTTTCAAAAAACAAAAAAATTTTTTTTTTTTTAAAAATTAAATTTTTTAAATAAGGGGTAAAAGAATGTTTTTAAGGGAAAATGTTTTTTGCGAAAGGTCAAATCAAAAAAAAATTCAATGGAATTGCAAACAAATTGGAAATTTCCCCGGGGATCACCCAAAATTCAAATATGGGGGGGAAAATGAAGCCAAGCAAAAACGACCATTCAATTTTCCCCCTGGGAATGTCCGGAAAAAGGCAAGGTTCTTTTGAGAGCAATGTTTTTCCCCTTTTGATAAAAGGTCCAAATTTTCCCCTACTTTTTCCCCTATTAAAACTTGTTTTTCAAAAACCCTTTTAAATGGGAAACACTTTTAAAACTTTAGTAACTTTAACCGGGTTCCAAAAGGGCTTATTAGCCTACTTCTGAGATAAACATCAAGGGTACTGCCCAAATTTACTCCGTTTTCTAAACCCTTTCCCCTTTTTCTATAAATTTTATAGTTTCCCAGTGGTACTGGGACGGGCCTTTTTTATCACTGTGCCCCTACGATCTTCATTTATGTCTAAGCTGAGCTTTTAGGCAAAGGAGGAAGGTTCTAACTTTTTGTAACATCCCCATGAGTTCCATGATTGACAATGCCACCCAGTGCACATCCTGTGCAATGTATGCAATCATTGAACAGCCTTTTGGGGGTGCATTCTGCTGTGCGAGATGTGTGCACACTGCACATTTAGAAGCCTGGATCCTGGATCTAAATGAGCAAGTGGTAACTGTGAGATCCATTGCCAATTTGGGAGTGAGTCTGCTGCTCCCTGAGCGATCACTCACAAGTGTAGATGCTGGGGAGGGTGGCAGCATGGAGGTGCAAGGACATGAGGCAGCTAGCTGGGTAACGATCAGAATGAAGGGTAGAGGGAAGAGTGTCAGCGAGGCTAGTCCTGAACTGGTACACCCCAACTAATTTGTAAGATTGGCAGATGAGGGGGGTGCAGTTCAGACATAGCGCTACTGCAGCAAGACACTACCCCCGTCTGCTCCAGTAAGGTGGGGAATAGGAGTGCAGGTCAAACTAGACAGGTGCTCATAGTTCGGGACTCCATTATAAGGCTATGTTCACACGGCTTAAATTGGGACTTATTTCGCCGCGTATTTAGCGGCGTACTGCGCTCAATACATGGCGAAATACGTCCCAATAATTACGGTAATCCACAGTTCTCATAGAGAACTATGGATTACGCCTCCTCTCCCCGCTCGTACAATGCAATACGTGGGGAGATGAGTGACATGTCAATTATTCACAGCGTTTACACGCCATGAGTAATGCATGTCTATGGGGCCGGCGAGCTCCCGAACACACGGCATAATTTCGGGGCGTAATTACGCCCCGCAATTATGCCATGTGAACTTAGCCTAAGGAGAACAGACAGGGTAATCTGCCACAAAGACCGGGATCGTTGAACAGTATGTTGTTTACTTGGGGCCCGAGTTCGACATATCGCGGATCGGGTTGACAGATTGCTGGGTGGGGCTGGTGAGAATCCAGCTGTCATGGTGCACATTGGTACCAATGACAAAGTTAGAGGTAGGTGGAGAGTCCTTAAAAATGGTTTCAGGGACTTTGGTCAAAAGCTCAAGGCAAGGACCTCCAAGGTAATATTTTCAGAAATACTACCTGCTCAACGGGCCACACCAGAGAGGTAGTGGGAGATTAGAGAGGTGAATAAGTGCCTCAAAAATTGGTGTAGGAAAGAGGGAGTTGGGTTTTTGGAGAACTGGGCTGACTTCTGTCTTGGCTACAGACTCTATGCTAGGGACGGGCTGCAACTAAATGGGGAGGGTGCAGCTGTATTGGGGGACAAAATGGCCAGGAGGTTGGAGGAATATTGAAACTAAGGGGCCTGAGGGAGGGCGCACCACAAAGATAGCATGCAAGATAGTGAAGATAGAGAGCTGGGAATTAGGTATAAAACATAGGATGGAGTAGAGGGAGGGGGTGTAGCAATAGTTCATAAGGACAGGGTTAAAATGAAAACCAAAATATCTCTAAATTGCATGCTGACCAATGGCAGGAGTCTGACCAACAAAATAAATGAGCTAGAATTACTTAATGCTGAAGAAAAATATGACATAGTGGGGATAACTGAGACATGGCTGGACGAGAGCTACAACTGGGCGGTTAACTTACAGAGTTACAGTCTATTTAGAAGGGATTGTAAAGACCGGAAGGGAGTAGGTGTCTGTCTCTATGTAAAATCCTGTCTGAAGCCAACACTGCGGGAAGATATAGATACAGGAAATGAACATGTGGAATCATTATAAGTAAATATACATGGGGGCAACAACAATAATATGATACTAATAGGAGTCTGCTACTGGCCCCTGAATATAACAGAACCCATGAAGGATGTACTTCTCAGGCAAATAGATGAGGCGGCTAATCAGAATGAGGCTGTAAGTATGGGCGACTTTAACTACCCAGACATAAATTGGGAAACTGAAACCTGTGGCTCTCATAAAGTAAACAGGTTGTTGTCAATAAATAAAGATAATTACCTTTCCCAACTGGTGCATGAGTCGACTAGAAGAAAGGGGGCGCTGCTGAGTTAATATTACCCCGTATACCTGACAGGATAACAGAGGTGCAGGAACCGACTAGAGGGAAGGCGCTTCTAGACTTCATGTTGACTAACAGACCTGACAGATCAATAAAGGTTCAGGTTGGGGGCCACCTAGGAAATAGTGACCACAATATAATAAATTTCCATTTACCCTTCAATAGAATATTTTGTCGAGGATCCACAAAAACATTGAATTTCAGGAAGGCTAATTTAATTCTGCACAGAGAGGCCCTAGACCATATTGACTGGGACAAGGGGCGACATGTATGATTCTCGCCACGTCGGAGCGCAAGTTTCCGCTAGCTTTCTGGTGGAATTTGCGCCTCATATATGTCGGGGCCGGGGGTGCGCTATACAGGGGTGTAATCCGCCTTACTTGCCTTTGCGGCGCATGGGGGACTTAGGCGCATGGGGGGTTTGCCCCAAAGTTTTCGCCGCCCAGGTAGTCGATCAACATCCGTTAAAGTCCACCGCCCTCCCAGTGTTGGGGTGCAGTGCGGGGACTTGGGCCATGGGGATGCGCCTCTATTCCCCGCCCCGAGGAGGTGCGCTCATCCCAGCGGGAAAAGCCACCGCGCCTCGCCAGTGTTGGGGCGCAGTGGGGGACTTGGGCCTTTGGGGGCGCCCGAACATGTTTTTCCGACTCGAGACAGGCTGGAAAAGCGATAAATTAAAGATGTCCTGGGGAGTAAAGAAAAAAAAACTCCCCTTTATAAAGGTGTAAGAATTTCTGAAAAAGAGCTCAAACCTACAAAAAAAAAAATACTTTAAATAAAATCACTTTCCAAAACAAAGGGCGCAACTAGAATGGACGAATCGTTTTCAATAAAGTGGAATTCTTTAGAATTTCAGGAAAATTTGGGTTCAACAAGTCGAACTTTGGGGTATTTGGGGGTGAACGAAGTGTGTTTTTTGATTGTAAAATGGCTGCGAGCACATGGCGCTAAGGGGGCAAAGCACTCTGGGGGGAAGAAGGGCAAGCCTCAGACTTTTCAGGGGTAACCCAATCGAGCCCGCGGGATTCGTGACGTACCGAACTATATAATCCGGGCGCGACCCGGGGAGCTCACACCCTCCACTGTGCCACAGGAAGGTGCTGCCGGGGGCTGATAGCTTTTACTGTTTTTTATACGCGATTTTTGTGGGTGTCTCAGCTTGTCTCGAGACTGTTCCTTAATGTTTCTTTTCTAATTTTTTGGGGGTTTGGGAAAATCTAAAACCCCATGTGCTCCCATGCTGCTGCATATACATTCAATACCCAAAGGGATCAAAGCCATTCCGTTGTATTCATTTAAAGAAACAGCGTTTTTACAATACAAATACCACTTCATTTTTTGGCTGCTCAATTTATTGCGCAAATTTTCATCCCGGGGGGTTTAAATTAAACGTTTTTTTGCTGGTGTCTGACCCCAAGATACCTCTTTTTCAAAGCCCAAAATAATAAATTTTTCCTGTAGCTAATTACAACAAGGTTAATTACAACTTATCTCTTTTGTTGGCGTAGAAAACCCAATTGTAACACCTCAAACTACTATTTGTGCGGCTCAATTCTTTGGCGCAATTTTCATCCGGGGTTAAATTAAAACGTTGTTTTGCTGGGTGCTGACCCCAAGAAACCCTCTTTTTTTTATCCCAAAAAATATAAATTTTTCCCGTAGCCTAATTCACAAGCAAAGGTTAATTTAAAAAGATCCTTGTTGTGTGGGGTAAAAAAACACCAATTGTAACCGTACAAAGCTACTATTTTGTGGGGCTCAATTCTTTTGGGGCCAATTTACATCCAGGGGGGTTTAATTAAAACGTTGTTTAGCTGGTGTGCTGACAAAAAAAACCGTCTTTTTCAACCCCAAAATTTAAAAACATTTTTTCCCGTAGCCTAATTCATTCCGAAGGTTAATTTTGCCCTTTTTTGCTTTTACATTTAGTAAAACTCCATGTTTTTTTAAAAGGCACATACAATAAATTTTTCCTGGCCCTTTTGTGGGCGCAATTTATATCCAAGGGGGTTTCCACTTTTTAGGGGTTATGTGGAGTCAAAAACAAAGGGTGTATATTTTTTCATATACGATTCACATCAAAAAGTGTTGTACATTTTGAACAAACAGTATGTTTGACAGAGAGGTGGCAGGCTCTGCACCTGCGAGGGCAGTGGCAAAAAAACATTTCCCGGGAAAAGGGCCCCGGTCGCAGCACAGCAAGGGACGTCGCAGCAGGGGGCACTCGGTGAGGTCACAACTGCCCCTGTCATCTAGCGGCCGTTGTTGTTCAGCAACCCAAGGGTTCTTGATTGGTTGACTAGGCCCATCCTCTTCCTCCCAGATGACATCTGACAACCCCAGCCAAGAGTCGTGGGAACTTCAGACACAACCATTAGTTGGCATGGCCCGGGAGCGGGTCAGCGGCCCTCACCTGTCCTCAGCCCGCCTCTGTCCCATCCGGTTCCCTCAGCCAGAGATCTATTATGTGGTCTGGGCTCAGCGCCACTATATAGCGAGGATGAACAATTTGAGGAGGGCAGTCAGCAGCTACTTGCAGCAAAAGAAAGGGGGCCAATTATCGCCTGCTTCTTGCAGTAGGCGGCAAAGTATAGATGTGGAGAGTGGCATGGGAGGCCCATGTTTGTGAGAGGTCAGCCTCGGCTTACCAAGACCGGTGATGAGGACAGCAGTGACGATGAAACAGAAATAGTTGATGTTGTAGCCGACCGCACTTGGGTGCGGGGTGTGGCATGGGCTTCATCATCGCAGGAGAAGAGGGCGTCAGCTTGCCATCAGGCAGCAGCGCAGCCCGCAAGTGGGTCGTTTGGGCCCTGAGTCAGCAGGATAGCACGTGTGAGGTCGGGAGCCAAGCGGCCACGGGGTAAAAAAACCCGCTTTGCAGGTCCAAGAAAGTAGCGGCACAGGGGCTCAGCGAGGCAGCGGTGGCAGTAGTCACTCAGTGCGGAGCGTTGGCGGTAAAAAACCGATACTCGGCGGTGTGCAGTTTTTTTGCTAAGAAACCAAGAGAGCCGAATATGGGTATATGTAAATCTGTGGGCAGAAAGTGAAGCGTGGCCAGGGAGCTAACGTTGGCACCAAAGGCCCTGCGTCAACACATGCAGCTCACCATCCCGGTGGCCTGGGAGAAACGAGGCTCAATGTGGTGGTCCATCCTTTCCGCCGCAGCAACAGCAGCACGCCCCCCAGTGGCATGCATGCCATTGCAGCCAGTCAAGGCTCCCCACCTCTGCAGAAGGGAGATGTTTCTCTTTGACATCATCTCCCGGTCCAGATGCCCGTCCTCGCTACTCAGGGGCCAGCATTGTTCAGCGAGGGATTGCAAAGAGACAAAAATATGCGTCCAACCACCAAAAGGGGTGCAGAAGTGACCGGCTCCCCCCAAGTTGTTGGTACTGCAGTCCCTCCCTTTCCAAAGGGGACTCTCCCCTTTCAGAAAACTAATGGCTTGTCCCGACCGAATGGAAGTTCCGCCGTAATTTTTTTTCCCAAAAAAAGGCAAGTCCCAGCACTTCATAAATATTTTAAAACAAAGGGGGGGGTCAGTCCTTAGCTTTCGGTTTGTTCCAAGGGGCAAGGGAGCGGGACGTTTGGGGTTGTAACTACGGTCAGGGCCAGTACATGTCCTTTAAGGCCCCCTGGTGAATGTGCTTCCGCCCAGGCACACCAACAAATGGGGAGGAACGCGCTTTTTTTCCCCCACTTGTCAAACGCTGCACCTGCCCAGTCCGCCCCTCCTCCCCACCACCACCACCTCTCACCTCCACAAGTACTGCCCATCATACCACATGTTAGGGCACAGCGGGGTCAGCATTCTACACCTGGCTTGCCGGCGAAAAGAAGTCACACAGGGGGGGAAATGCCCCGGGGGTCATGCAGCAAGAAAATGATGTGTGTTTCTCCCCCAAATGCAAACGGAAAACCCTGGTGACGGCAATGGGAGGAACAGGGTCCGGGTGCACCAGGGGGGATGGTCCATGCCCCTGCATGGCGCCGTGTTCAATCTGGTTTGAAAAATTCCTGAGTCTTCCACCCTCTTCCCCAAAAATTTGAAAATGGGGCCCGGAAACGTTTCATGCCTTTTCCATTCGTACAAAGCCAGGAACACCCTCCCGAGTTGCAGCGGGAGAACCCTCCCCCAACACACTTGATATGCGATTTTCCCCCTGGAATTCCAGCCTGCACATGTTGGACCACGTAAACAAGAAAGGCCATTAAAGATTTTTTATGATCCAGGAGACAGAAGTACTCCCTGTGTAACTTTGAGTCACCAGTGGGAGCTTTATGGTGACACCTGGGGTTTGTTTAGGCCATTCGAGGGGGCGAAGTTATTTGTCAGTCGCCAGGACTACGGGATGAATAAATCATTCCACTGCTTCATGTTTCCCGGAACAGATCCCGAAAAATCTGTTTTGGGCAGGGGACCCGGAGATGTGGCGACCCACATCGGTGGGCCACATGAGTCCGGGGGGGGACTGAAATGGAGGGGGAGGAGGAGGGGCATTGGGGCAGAAAAAATTGTCTGGTGAAATGAGTGGATTTTCTACCCAGGTTTACAAGAAGAGGAGGGCCGGGAACAGCTGGAAAGGGGTTGGGTGGAAAATTTAGGGAAAACGGCAGATGACCCCAGCCCCCGTTTGGGAAATATAAAAGTGGAAAAAGGAGGGAAAGGGAAGCCCCTTGGGTCACTTGTGCAGATGGGCCCCAGCATGCTTATTTGGGCCCGGCTAGTGACAGCCGAAAAAGTCAAACAACCGGGGAAAAGGGGTGAACCCCTTTTATGGCCCCTCCACCCAATTTGGGGGCCCCCCCGGGGTACCGGGCCCAAAAAGGGGGCCTTTTTTCCCCAGTATTGGGAGGGGAAGACAAACCCAAATAATTTTTAGGGAAAATCCCCCCGTTAAACAGTTGGCCTGTTTCCAAAGTTCGGTATTTGTCCCTCCTAAGGGGCAGGTCTGACCAGGGGGGTTCCTCCGCGTCACCCTACTCCCCCCGGCCGCGGGGGGATGGTGGGGGGGGGGGTTTGGAAACAATCCAGCTCCTTCAGTTTGGGAACCCAAGTCTGGGTTCCTGAGGCGCCCTTTCCATTTGACCTAGTGGGGGGGAGGGGGGAGTCGCCCACAGCAGAAACAGGACCCGGAGCAGTCCCCGAAAACCCAAAAGGTTGGGGGCCTACTTTTGGGCAGCACTTTTGGCCCCCCTCAGTTAGGAAAAATTTCCCCGGACTACTGGGCAGCCAAACTGGATTGTGGCCGCAATTTGCGAGTTTTGCAGGGAAACCCCGTCCCGCCCGGAACTTAGTGGGCATTTTAAAACGGGGGGTTTTTGTGCGGCGGCGGGGCCCTCGTTTTCCCCCAAGGAGAACCCGCTTGCCACGGGGAAAAAGTGGAAAGATTTACCCTTTGTAAGTGAATCAGGCGTGGGGTCCCGGATTTTTTTTACCACCCAATCCTTAGGCGCCCGTCTGGGTTCAAACTAAACCCGTCTCAGCCACTATTCAGATGCCGCCAAACCCCACTATGCCACACATCTGCTGAAGTTTCTCCATCTGCCTACCAAACCCTCTTTAACAGGGGGCTGTATTGGCCCCCCCACCCAACACTCTGTTATTGTGCCGCACTCAAAACCTCATGTGTGCTGCGTTGCCATGAAATCCACACTGTGGGGCATTGTGCCCCTGTCTGGCCCCAATGCTCGCTGGGGGCTGCTGCCATGTCCTCCCACGTGTCATTGTGCCGGGGCCCCCACCTCATGCTGCTGCCCCCGTGGGCCTTTCCCCTCTCAGTCTTGGGGCCCCCTCTGTGGCTTCCTCCTGTTTTGGGCCCCTCCAGAAGTCTTTTTTGCCACTCTCGGCCTCAAGGGTGGTGCGGGGGACCCCTCCCTTTCCCCCTTTTTTACACTGTGTCATTTTTGCCACTTTTCCTGAACCCCATGCTGCTCCGCCGCCGTTACCTCCGCTCTCAAATTTTATTGTGCATTCTGTTTTTCCTCCCGTTTTGCCACCCTCCGAATGTCATTTTTTGGGCCCCTGGGCCCGATCTCATCTGTTTCGTCGACCTCCACACTCTGTGATTTTGCCACTCTTTTGGGCCCAATATTTTTTCCGCCTCCATAATGTCATTGTGCCACTGCCTGATCTCATTCTTTCTGCCGCCGTGATCTCCACACTGTGTGATTGTGCCCCTCTGTGGCCCAATTTCTTTTAGCCCCCTCCCCGAATGTCCTTTTTCCCCCTGGGCCCGATCTTCCCTGATGCTTTGGCCCGCCGTGACCTCCCACACTGTGTGATTGTTTCCACTCCCGTGGCCTAATACTTTTTTTGGGCCCCCTCCAGAATGTCATTGTGGGCCCCTGCCTGATCTCATTTCTGCTGCTGTCGTTTACCTTTCCCCACTGTATCAAATTGTGCCCCCCTCCTTTTTTGGCCCAATCTTTTTGCCCCCTCAAGAATGGTTTATTGGCCACTGCCTGATCTCATACTGTGCCGCCCTGACCTTTCCCCACTGTATTTTGTGCCACTCTGTGGGCCCCAATATTTTTTTGTCGCCTCCAGAAATTTCCTTGTGCCACTGTCTGACCTCAGGTGCTGGCCCGCCCTGACCTCCGCTCTCTCCCTTGTGCCCCTCTGTGGTTCCTCTGTTTTTCCACCCCAGAATGTCAGTGCCCCCTGTCTGACCTTATGCTGTGTGGGCCCGCCACCGTCCCCCCCCCACCTCTGTAAATAATGTTGCCACCTAGCTCTTCCCGCTTTATTTTTTTTCCGCTTTCCTGGCAAGACTTTATAAAGGGACAAATTTCCCCTTGAGGTTTTTTTGGGCTGTTTTGCCCTCTTTAAATGCCCTGGGGAAATTTTTTAGTGAAAACAAATTTTAAGAGCGGGCCGGGAGTCATACTGCGTGTCATACTAAAACAAAAAAATTGTATTAAGACCAAACCAAGCTTTTCCCTTGCAAAAATTTAAACATGGCACAACGTTCACAGCACCCCGCAAAGGCCCCTGTGCAGCCTGGAAAAAGCTTGTTTTTAACCCCGGTTTATGGGAGAAAATAATTTTGGGGCTAATTTAAATTTTTTTTTGGGAAAAATTTGGGCGAAGTGGGGCCCAACCCAATTTTTGAGAAAATTTGCCCATCCCCTAATTTTTTAGGGTGTAATAATAGAAAAAGTTTAATTTGACCCGGGGTTTTGGGAAGGAAACTGGGGGTAATTTCTAGAAAATTTTTTAATAGAAAAAGTTATGTGAAATAGTTTTTGGAGAAAGGGTCGTTGGGTCCTTTTTCGGGGTTTGTTCTGATTTTTCCCGTTTTTGGGGGTCGGGAGGTAATATTTTCCCTTTTTAAAAAAAGAGGGGGGGGGTCATATGCATTCTTGGATTAAAAAAATTTATGATTCTTTGACGGGGCCAAATTTTTTGGGGCAGAAATGTTTGGGAAAAGCCCAACCAGGGGAAAGGTTGCCTGAAACCAGGAAATTTGGGGGAAATTGGGTCAAAAACTGCCCTTTATGGGGACCCCTTTAGAAGAAAAAGCCAGACCAAGGGGGTTAAGGGTGTGCCTGAGCCAGATTGTGGTTTTTGGTTTAAAACTGCCCTGTATGTTTTTACCTGCAGAAGAAAAGCCAGGGCCCGGGGTTAAAAAGGTGGTTTTTCCTGAACCAGACTTGGGTATTTTGGGTTTTTCCCCTCCCCCTTGTTTGGGGCCGCAAAGAACGCCAGGAAACCAGGGGAAAGGTGGTTTCCTGAACCAGATTTGGTATTTGCTCTACACTGCCCCGTTTGTATGACCTTTCAGAGGAACAGCCAAAACCCCCCGGGAAAAGGGGGTGCCTGACCCCGACTTGTAAGGGATTGGGGTCTCCAAATTTCCCTGTAATTGTGACCTGCAGGGAAAAAACCCAATTGGGTTTAAAAGGGGGGGCCTGAGCCAGGGCTTGTTTGGGATTGGGCTCTTTAAAATGCCCTGTATGTATGGGCCTGAAGAAGAACAGACCAGGGGAAAGATGGTGCCTGGGCAAGGAATTTTTGGATTGGGGTCTACCCTGCCCCGTATTTTATGACCTGCAGGGAAAACAGTCAGACAGGGTAAAGGGGGTTTCCCCGGCCAGACTTTTTGGTATTTGGCCCCGCACTGCCCTTATGTAGACTGCAGAGGAACAGACAAAACCAGGGTTTAAAAGGGGTGCCCGGCCGGGGCTTGTGGTATTTTTGGGCCCCACACTGCCCTGTATGTATGCCCTGCAGAAGAACAACCAGGGTAAGGTGGTTCCCCGAGCCAGGAAATTTTTGGTATTTGGGTCTACACTGCCCTGTATTTTTTGAAACCTGCAGGGAAAAACCGCCCGCCAAGGGGGAAAGGTGGGGCCTGAGCCAGACTTGTGGTATTGGCCCCCAAAACTCCCCGCCCCGTTAAAGTTTTGACCTGCAGGGAAAAACAGACCAGGGTAAAGGGGGTGCCTGAGCCCGACTTTTTGGTATTGGCCCTACACTGCCCTGTTTGTATGACCCGCAGAAAAAACAGGGCCCGACCGGGTAAATAAAGGGGTGCCTGAGCCAGACTTGTGGGATTGGGCCCAAAACCCGCCCTGTATTTTGACCTGCAGAAAAACAGCCAGACCGGGGAAAGGGGGTGCCGGGCCAGATTGTGGGGATTTTTCCCCTACACTGCCCGGATTTATGGGCCCGTAAGGAAACCCGGCCAGGGTAAAGGGGGTGCCGAGCCAGACTTTTTTATTGGCCCAACCAACTGCCCTGTTTTTGGCCTGCCGAAGACAAGGAGACCAGGGGAAAGGGGGGGGCCGACCAAAAACTTTTTGGGATTGGGCTCTGCACTTTCCCCGTATGTAGGGCCTGCAGAAGAAAAAACTTCATACATTCTGCCCTTTAAAATTTAAATTTTGACCAGGACGGTCCCCACCCAAAAATTTAAACATGTCGCCCTAAATGTTTCAGCAGAAAATTTTTGGTGTGAACCCGGGGTTAAAAACCATTTAAATTTTCCTCTCACCCTGGGGGTATCTTTTAGATTGCAGTGAGCTGCGCTTTTGGAACTGGGTTTGTGGTTTGGTAAAGATCTCCAATGAAGGCAACCACCTTCTGCTGAGAGCAGGAGTAATTAGGAACAAACTCTCCGGGTCCAGAGAGAATCTGTAGAACGCTCTTCACCGCCGTCTTGGTGTCTAAGCAGGAGTCGTACACGTGATATCCCAGGGTGATGTTCGGTACATTGATGGTATCAATAGCGAAAAGAAATGAGAGAAAATTCCTGTAGTGCTCCAGCTGAGGTCTGCAATCACAGAGGGAGACATCCAGAACATGCAGCAAGCTCCAGGCTCTGATCAGACATGGACATGATATAGTGCAGGATCATCACAGACACCACCGACCCCTGACAGATCTCACTGGGGCAGAATGGGGTCTGTCTGTTGCCACCAAAGAGTTTTCATGGGATCAATAGAGCCGCCTGCAGAGCGAACGCTCCCATCAAATATCAAGAAATCGTTCATCCAATTTAATTATCCAAAGAATCTTTGTCATTTCTGTTGTATTTTGGCCAATAAACAAGAAAGATGTGACCCGGGATCTCCTGGTTTTATATCACTGTATGAATGAACTGTTCTACAACTTTCTAAGGTGAAGAGATAATTGTATCCAGACCAGGCAATGCTCTGTGAGCTAAATACATCAGCAGCAGCTACAAAAACCTCTTTGCTCATTTGCTACAATGTATCTATGTATTCAGGCTCCATGCAGTTTAGCTCACAGAGCATTGTCTACACTTGATACCATTGTGTTCATTTTTGAGATGAGAGTAGGACTAGTTTCTTAGGCTAAGTCTACACAATACAAGGATTTCGATCGTTTTTTCAATAGATTCAGTATTTTGAATCTGGCGAAAAAACCAACCGTACCCAGCGCTGTGTAGCCCTCAATAGATAATCTGTGCAGTAGTCTACACAGCATGGATTTATTACTGAGGTTTCCCTAAACCAAAAACCGTCTGGCGGAATGTAGAACATGTTGTATATTCCTCCGCCACATCGACGTCGGATTCTCGAAGACCCAGTGTACTGGCGCGCTGGGAATCCGAAATCCCACCGCCGGTTTTTGGGCAGGAAAACAGCAGTGCAGCGCCGTCCAGCAAATTGAAAATGCTATTCGATTTTGGCCGGAATTTTCAAATTGCTGTATAGACCGAGCCCTACAGGTTAACTTGTCAAATAGTCTCCAAAAAAAAAGGGAATCTAGCAAGAGAACAAAGAGTGACTTTTAATGACTCTATTTACTATTTTGGCATGGGCAAACTTAAACTCTATCAGTACTCAATCTATTTTGCCATGGGCAAACTTAAACTCTCTCAGTTCTCAATCTATAAAGGACTAAAACTTAACTTTTATTATGTATCACACTTAACCTCGATGCACACTATTTAAAAACCTGATTTCTAACCTCTCAATTTGTCCCTTTCTAGTTGTGAAGGAATAACTCCTTTTCTTTTATCAAGTCTGGTGGGACACCACAAATTAACAGGGGAACCCTATATATACAATAATTTACTAACTCCAAAAAGAAATCCAAAACATCTTACTTGGGCAGTCATCCCTAATCTAATGGACATAAAACATATAAGGTTTCCTTGTGACACCCTCTGCAGCGGGTAAAACAGTAGAAAGAGGTAGGAAATCACAAATAAAAATGTCATGCCTGACCTCCCCAACATGTTTCACCAACTAAATGGCTTCATCAGGGGACAGAGGCCCGGTCCCTTATGGTCAACAAAATTGTTGAATCTCTGGTGGCCAATTGGTGAGCACCTGAATAGGGTGTGTACCTAAGATGATATAAAAGGAAATGAGCTAGACCACATGGGACCGGGCCTCTGTCCCCTGATGAAGCCATTTAGTTGGTGAAACATGTTGGGATGACTGCCCAAGTAAGATGTTTTGGATTTCTTTTCGGAGTTAGTAAATCATGTATATATAGGGTTCCCCTGTTAATTTGTGGTGTCCCATCAGACTTGATAATGGAAAAGGAGTTATTCCTTCACAACTAGAAAGGGAAAAATTGAGAGGTTAGAAATTAGGTTTTTAAATAGTGTGTATTGAGGTTAAGTGTGATACATTATAAAAGTTATGTTTTAGTGCCCATGGCAAAATAGTAAATAGTCATAACAGTTTAACTATCTCTGTTCTATTCACTGATAGACAACATAGGTCTTAAAACTGGTGAATTAAAACAGGAAGTCTAGTAAAAAACTGTAGACTAGATTTTATTTACTTAAAACCGGAAAAATCTCCTGTGATTATACTTTATTTTATATGCTTTCTGCTCAGGGCTGTTCATTAATTAATAAAAAAAAACAACAACATACCATTGTAACCAACCTTCCTCAGTTTGTACTTGATGTTTTATATGTAACATTCTCTAATAAAAACATGGAAAAAAAAACATACAAATTGGTACGAGATGCATAATATTCCAACAATGGTCCCAGATATACAGGGCACGAATCATTGAACAAAAAAAGAAAGAATCGTGCATTTACAACTCCATGTTTACTTACATTCAAAGAATTTCCAACATGGGCTTAGACAACAAGAGGGGACCAATGTCCCAAAGAAAAAATAGAAGCTGCTCGTTGCAGTGACAGGTCATAGTGGTGCTGAATAGGTCAAGTAGCCGTGCAAAAGGACATATCCACCAGTCTCCTCTGACACTATCTGACCTGTCACTGCAACGAGCAGCTTCTATTTTTCGTTTGGGACATTGTTCCCCTTTTCTTGTCTAGGCCCATGTTGGAAATAAAAAAAAAACAACATTTTTTTTTTATGTTCCCTTTGCACTAAATATAAGTAAATATTAAGTTAAGTTTGTTCTGTCCATTAGTTAGGAGACAATATCACGATCATGCCACAAATCTGTCAGAAAACACCCTGTATACCTCAGTATGAAATAAGAGACATACGGAAGTATAACTACAAGACAAGTGTATGGAGCTGCAGTATGGACATGTCCATGAGTTCTAAGGCAATGGGTGTAACTGAGAAACATGGGCACATTACCATCCTGAAAACATAGGTCTTGGAACAGCATCATGTTGTTGGGTTTTTTTTGCTGCAGGAGGGACTGGTGCACTTCACAAAATAGATGTCATCATGAGGAAAGGAGATTATGTGGTAATAGTGAAGCAACATCTCAAGATATCTGCCAGGAAGTTAAAGTTTGAGCGGAAATGGGTTTTCCAAATGGACAATGACCAGAAGCTAATGCCAAACTAGTTACAAAGTGGCTTAAGGAGGACCAAGTCCATGTTTTGGAGCGGCCATCACAAATACTTGTGGTATTATCTCAACACTGCCCTACATGTATGACCTGCAGAAGAACAGCCAGACCAGGGTAAAGGTGGTGCCTGAGCCAGACTTGTGGTATTGGCTCTACACTGCCCTATATGTATGACCTGCAGAAGAACAGCCAGACCAGGGTAAAGGTGGTGCCTGAGCCAGACTTGTGGTACTGGCTCTACTCTGCACTGTATGTATGACCTGCAGAGGAACAGCCAGGCCAGGGTAAAGGTGGTGCCTGAGCCAGACTTGTAGTATTGGCTCTACACTGCCCTGTATGTGTGACCTGCAGAAGAACAGACCAGGGTAAAGGTGGTGCATGAGCCAGACTTGTGGTATTGGCTCTACACTGCCCTGTATGTATAACCTGCAGAAGAACAGACAGACCAGGGTAAAGGTGGTGCATGAGCCAGACTTGTGGTATTGGCTCGACACTGCCCTTTATGTATGACCTGCAGAGGAACAGTAAGACCAGGTTAAAGGTGGTGCCTGAGCCAGACCTGTTGTATTGGCCCTACACTGCCCTGTATGTATGACCTGCAGAAGAACAGCCAGACCAGGGTAAGGTGGTGCCTGAGCCATATTGTGGTATTGGCTCTACACTGCCCTGTATGTATTACCTGCAGAAGAACAGCCGACCAGGGTAGGTGGTGCCTGAGCCAGACTTGTGGTATTTGGGTCTACACTGCCCCCTTTTGTATGACCTGCTGAAGTACAGACCAGGGTAAAGGTGGTGCCTGAGCCAGACTTGTGGTATTGGCCCTACACTGCCCTGTTGTATGACCTGCAGAAGAACAGACCAGGGTAAAGGTGGTGCCTGAGCCAGACTTGTGGTATTGACTCAACTGCCTGTATGTATGCCTGCAGAGGAACAGCAAGACCAGGGTAAAGGTGGTTTCCTGAGCCAGACTTGTGGTATTGGCTCTGCACTGCCCTGTATTTATGACCTGCAGAAGAACGGGGGCAAACCCAGGGAAAGGGGGTTGCCTGAGCCAAAATTTTGGTATTGGCTCTGCCCCTCCCCCTGTATGTATGCCCTGAAGAAGAAAACTTCATACTTCTCCCTTTAAATTGATTTAGCCCCCGGAGGGTCGCCCCAAGGGTTCATACATGTCCCCCTTTAAATGTACAGCAGAAATTTGTTGCCCCCCGGGGCCCTTTGCATCCAAAAGATTTTTTTTCTCTCACCTGGGTGTATCTATAGATTCCCGTGAGCTGCGCTATAAAAAAATGGTAGGGGGTTTGAAATTTGATCCCCCAAATTAAGGCACCACTTCTGCGGGAAGCAGGAGAAATTTAAAGAAAAAAAATCTGGGCCCCAAGAAAATTCTGTAGAATGCTTTTTCACCCTGCCCGGGGGTCTAAGCAGGGGGCCCGTACACTTTGTACCCGGGGTGATTTTTCGGTACTTTGATGGTATCAAAACAAAAAAAAAGGAGAAAAAATTTCCTTATTGCCCCAAAGCTGAGGCTGCAATCAAGAGGGAGACTTTCCAGAAAAAGCAGCAAGCCCCGGGGGCCCCCCCTGTTCGCCTGGACTTTTAAATAGTGCAGGATCTTTAAACAGACACCCCCCCGCCCCTGACAGATCTCACGGGGGCCAAATGGGGTCTTTTCTGTTGCCACCAAAGTTTTTCATATCAATAGAGGGGGCCCTGCAGGCAAAACGCTCCCTTTTAAAAAATACCCAAAAAATTCGTTCACCCAAATTTAAAATTTTTAACCCAAAAGAATCTTTTGTCATTTTTTGTGTTTTTTGGGCCCCAATAAACAAAAAAGGGATGTGCCCGGATCTCCTGGTTTATATCACTGTATGAATGAACTTTCTAAAACTTTCTAAATGAAGAGAAACTTTATCCAGACCTGGAAAAGTTTCTGTGAGCAAAATACATCAGGCAGCTCCCAAAACCCCTTTTTTTAATCTTTTTGCTCCCAAGGGATCTATGTTTTCAGGCTCCATGCTTTTTTGCTCAAGACTTTGGGTCAAACACTTGTTTAAATTTGTTTTCATTTTTCAGAAAAAGTGGGGACTATTTTTCTTGGGCTAAGTCACACAATACAAGGATTTCGATGTTTTTTCAATAGATTCAGTATTTTTAAAGGCGAAAAAAACCCAAACCCAAACCCAAACCCGTGTAGCCCTCAATAGTAAAACTGGGCAGTAGTTCAGAGCTTGGGTTTATTAAATGAGGTTTCCCTAAAACCAAAAACCCTCTGGCGGAAAAGTTTGAACATGTTGTTTTTTCCCCGCCAAAATCGACGTCGGGTTCTCGAAGACCCCTTTTACTTTGGGGCGTGGGGGAAACCAAAATCCCACCGCCGGTTTTTGGGGGGGAAACAGCATGCGGCGCCGTCCGCAAAAACTAAAAGGGTAATTTGATTTTGGGCTGGGAAAAATTTAAATTTTGTTGGTAGACCGACCCAAAAAGTTTTAAATTGTCAAAAACGTTTTCCAAAAAAAAAGGGAAAACTAGCAAAAAGAACAAAGAATGACTTTTTAAAGACTAAATTTAAATTTTGGGGATGGGGAAACTTAAACTTTAACGTACTCTTTTTATTTTGCAAGGGCTAACTAAACCCCTCTCCCCCCGTTCTCAAACTAAAAGCACTAAAACTTTAAATTTTATTTTGTTTCACACTTAACTCGATGCAAAACTATTTAAAAACCGATTTCTAACCTCCAATTTGTCCCTTTCTGTTTGAAAAGGGGAAAAACTCCTTTTTTTTTTTTATCCAAATCCCGGGGGGACACCCCCAAATTTTCAGGGGAAACCCCTTTTTATACAATAATTTATAACTCCAAAAAAAAATCCAAAAAATCTTACTTGGGGAGTCATCCCTAATCTAATGGACAAAAAAAACTTTTAAGGTTTTCCCTTTTACACCCTCTGCAGCGGGTTAAAAAAAGTTTTTAAAAAAAGGGGGAAATTTACAAATTAAAAAATGTAAAGCCTAACCCCCCCCAAATGTTTTTACCAAATAAAGGGGTTCAAACAGGGGGCAGAGGGCCCGGGGCCCAAAATGGTCATCAATAAATTTTTGAAAACTCTGGGGGCCAATTGGTGAGCACCCCGAATAAGGGGGGGTTTTTAAAAAAATGTAAAAAAAGGAAAAAACTAGCCCCATGGGACCGGGCCTCTGTTTCCCCCGTTTAAGCCCTTTTGTTGGTGAAAACCTGGGTTGGGGTACTGCCCAAGTAAGATTTTTTTGGAATTTTTTTTTGGATTAGTAAATCATTGTTTATATAGGGGTTTCCCCCGTTAAATTTTTGGTTCCCCAGACTTGATAAGGGAAAAAAAAGTTTTTTCCCTTTACAATAAAGGGGGCCAAAATTTAGGGGGGTTTGAAAATTTAGGTTTTTAATAAGGGGTATTTAGGGGTTTAAAGGGGGGTACATTAAAAAGTTTTATTTTTTTAGTGCTTCATGTTTAGAAATGAAGATTTAAGTTTGCCCATGGCAAAAAAAAGTAAATAGTCAAACAAGTTTTTAAATATCTCGTTTTTCACGGGTAACAAATAGGGCCCTTAAAAATGGTGAATTTAAAAAAAGGAAAATCTAGTAAAAAAACTGTAGACTAATTTTATTTTCTAAAAACCAAAAAAATCTCCTGTGATTTTTAAATTTATTTTTTATGCCCTTTTTGCTTTTAGGCTTTTTCATTAAAATTTAAAAAAAAAAAAACAACAACATACCATTGTAACCCAAACCCTTTCCCCAGTTTTGTTTTTTGATGTTTTATATGTAACAACTCTAATAAAAACATGGGAAAAAAAAAAATACAAAATTTTTAGAGAAGCACAAAATTCCAAAAAATTTTCCCAGATAACAGTGCAAAATCATTTAAAAAAAAAGAAAGAATCGTGCATTTTACAACTCCTTTTTACTTACCCTTCAAAAATTTCCAAAAAGGGGCCTAGACAAAAAAGAGGGGAACCCTTGTCCCAAAGAAAAAATTAACTGTCCGGGGGCAGCGAAAAGGTCATAGTGGGGGCTGAAAAAGGGCAAGTAGCCGTGCCAAAAAAAACTTTTCCCCCTTCCCCTGAAAAAATCCCGACCTGTCAATGCAAAAAAGGGAAACTTCTATTTTTCATTTGGGGCATTGGTTTCCCCTTTTTTTGTCTAAGCCCCTGTTGGAAATAAAAAAAAACATTTTTTTTTTTTGTTCCCCTTTTCACTAAATATAAAAAAATTTTTAAGTTTAAATTTTTTCTGTCCATTAGTTTGGAGAACAATATCACGTTTATTTCCACAAAATCTGTCAGGGAAAAAAAACCCCCTGTTTAACCCCAGTATGAAATAAGAGAATACGGAAGTATAATAAAAAAAATGTTGGAGCTGCGTATACAGTCCATGATTCAAAGGGAAAGGGGTGTAACTGAGAAACATGGGCACATTAACCCTGAAAACATAGGTCTTGGAACGTTTCATTTTGTTGGGTTTTTTTTTGTGCAGGGGATGGTGCACTTCACAAAATAGATGTCTCAGAGGAAAGGAATTATGTGGTAATAGTGAAGCAACACTAAAGATATCTCCAGGAAGTTAAAGTTTGAGGGGAAATGGGTTTTCCAAATGGAAATGACCAGAAGCTAATCCAAACTATTTTCAAAGTGGTTAAGGGGGACCAAGTCCAGTTCTGGCGCGGTAAACCCAAAAACCCCTGATCTCAACCTCTAAAAATTTAGGGGGAAAAGCTGAAAAGGCCGAAGCGAGCAAGACGCCCCCCAAAATGGTCAGTGACCCCAGTTCGCGGGAGGAGCGGCCAAAACCCCACCAACTATTTGGAAGCTTGTGGAAGGAACCAGAAAATTTTGACCCAAACCCCCTTAGTTTAAAGGGGAAAAAGCCCTCAAATACAAAATGAAATGGAGAAATGCTGATTTGCAAAAAGTAAAAAAAAACCCTTAAAAAAATTCTTCCCCCATTATTTGATTATCTAACGGCCGATTTTTTTACGATAATTTCTTCTGTTTCTGTCAAGAGAGAGAGAAACCTGCAGATGCAGCTTTTATAGAGAAATTTTTTTGGTTTTCTGGTCTGAAAAGTCAAACGTTCTTTTTTAAATGCAAAACATGGGAGAAATTTAAGGGTTTTTTTTTACAGTGGTGTTCTTGATCCCAAGGACTTGGTGTCACACATTATCTGGACCTCTGTCACCCTTAGGGATCTGTTTTAATTTTTTGGTCTTTTAAAATTTAAGATAATATATATTAAAAGTTAGGTTTTAGTGATTTGTTTTGTAGCAGCTCTGGTGCATTCATTTATCTTGTCTGTGATCCAGGGAAAAAAAGAGGCAGAAAGCAAAAGACGTGGGGAAGAGCTTGTGCATATTGCAGTATGTGCGTAAAGTGCAGTCAGTGCAGTTTTGGGCAGTCTGTGCAGTATTGAGTTCGCAGATATGCAGTCTTGTGCAGTATGTGCAGTCATGTGCAGTCATGTGCAGTATGTGCAGTATGTGCAGTCAGTGCGGGTCATGTGCAGTTGTGCAGTAGGAAAGTAGTGCGTCCTTTGCAGCACTGTGGGTAAAAGGCATTTCCATGCGGGGGCCCAGGGCTCCATCCGCCGGCCCATCACTGTATGATGCTGTGGGGGAAGGGACCAGCCCCTATTTTCCCCCAATCCTGTCCCTGGACTGCCCATAAACCTCATGCTGGAATATCCTGAAAAAAATAATGAAAACAGACATGAAGTATAGATAAATTTGTGGTTACTTGTGAATCTTTTTACTTCTCAGGACATCCATGTGAGTGACGACATCAGATGCTCAGTGCGCTGCCCGGTGTCCTGCACAATGTGAACGACCCCAGGTTTCCTCCTCTTCCCTGAAAAAAGCCTTTGCCCCTTGCCGCCCCTAATGGGATTCCATGAACGTTCAATTAAAAGATTCCCAGATGAGGCCCCCGTCCTTCATGTACTCATATCCTTAGGGGGCACAGGCTTAGGTACAGGCGGCTGTGGTCCCCTGCTCAGAGATCTGCAAGGCGTCACCGGGAGAAGAACCCCACAACCCCTTGCAGCGAGTGGGGCCCGAGCTGCAGATTTCCCAGGGGCCCCGGCAATAATGTGCAGGATTGTGAGAAAATGGGGGGCTTTTGCCAAGGTGCGTGACCGGCTTGGGTGGGAAAAACTTTTTGCCCCCCTTTTTTTTTAGTTTATCCAAAGGTTGGGCCTTTAATATGTTTGTTATTTATTTTTTTTTTTTCTTTTTTATTCCGCCCGCTTTTATTTTTATAACGAAAATTCCAATTAAAAGGGTGTAACTTTTCTTTCCCCCCTCGTTTTTAAGAAAAAAACTTAAAATTATTTAAAATTAGATGTTTTATACAGGGGGAAATTTTGTAAATGGAAAAGAAAAAAAAACATTAAACAAAATTAAAAAAAAAATGTTTAATTTTTTAAGTAAAGGGGGCGAACCTTTTAAAAAAATGGCCAAATTTAGGAAAAAAATAACAAAGAAGTCAAGTTTTTTGGGGGTTTTTTTTTTGTTGGGTGGGGGGGGGGAAGGGGGGGGGGGAACCCTGGGGGGTTAACCAATCAGGGGGACCGGGGATTCTGTGAGTCCCCGCACTTATAAGCCCCGGGCGCGACAGGGGCGTCGTAGGCAGTATCATTCGGGGCAAAACCCCCCGGGAGTAAAGCCTTTCCCGAATATTATTCCCCAAAATCTTTTGTGCTGCGTAGAAGCTCGCCCACCCCAGAGCCTCGCACTCATGAGAGCAGCCCCCCCTCCCTTCGTGCCCCCCTGTTCAGCCCTCCCCCGGAGTACAGCCCCCTACAGAAAGGTTTTCCCTGCCGGCTCCACAGCGATCGCGGCCACCACCTTATAAACCAGAACGAGCTTCTGGTTTCCAAAAGTTTTCCCAGAGCTGCCAAACACCCCAGGAGCTTCTGGCCCCGTCCCTGCAAAAGGTATGTCTGGGGAGGATGGGGGGCTGTGCCCCCCTCTATGTCTATATCTATACTGGACCTTGTCACAGAGGTACAGTATATTGTATATACATACACATAGGGGCAGTATATACACAAAAGTAAAAGTTAAAAATTGGGCTTTGTATATATTTCCTGTGTGTATATTGCAGTATAATATTTAATACACACTACACCACTATATGTATAAATATACACACACAAAAACCCCACCACACACAAAAATGTACTTCAACGGGAAATTATACTCAAATGTAACACCCAGATAAGTATTATACATGTTTTTCTGTCCCCCGTGTGAAGTACATGTTGGGTTTTATTATATTATAATATATATATTTATATATATATATTATAATAATATAATTTTTTAAAAATATAATATATTTTGGGGGTTTGTGTGTTTAAAATTTTTAATGTAATATACCACAGGAACAGATATCCCTTCCCAAAATTTTTCCTGTTTGTTGCATTTGTTATATATGTCCTGTGCGTAACAGCTGATAGGTGTCCATTGCAGTGAGATAAGTTTTAGTATTTTAATGGCCAAGCAAGTAAAAAAATGAAAAAAACAAACACAAAAAAAAAACCCACATAAATAACCTTTTCCCCCTAACAAATGCTTTCAATGAAAAATTGTAAAAAAAAGTACATATTTGGCATCACTGGTGCGTATAAACCCCGTGCATAAAATGATATTTTACCCCCTCATGAACACTGCTAAAAAATTTTAAAAAAAAAAATTTTTTTGTTCATCCCCCCCCCCGTGCAAAAATTGAATAAAAAGCAACCAAAAGCCATGAGCCCCAGAACAACACCCTGAAAAAAGTTATGGTATTAGAAAAAAAATGGAAAAAAGCTGTTTTTTAGGAGTTAAACTCATCACCCCAAAATACCCGGGTTTTTCAGAATATAAGAGGGACTTTTGGCCCCAAAATTTTGGGGAAGAAAAAGAGGGTGCAACCATATTTTAATTCGAGGAGGGGGAGTGGGACAATGCTGTAGGCCGTGGGGGGAGGATGGGGGTTTTTGTCGAGAGACCATCAGTGGGAGTCAAGAGCAGAGTCTCTGCTGCTGGAAGCTAGCGGCGGGGGTTTTTTTCACCCCTCATGCTATGGTGTGCCTAAAACAAAGGCATAAAGGATGTATAAAGCAGGCTCACCGCTAAACCCCCTTAAAGCATGGCAACAGGACTGTTCCCTTTCACCGTGCTAAAAAAGGGCCCGTGCCGCGAAAGTTTTAGGGGCCTGCGAGCCCCCTGGGCGCGACGCTGGGGAGTTCACACTCCTCCTTTTTGTGCCGTGTTGTAGCTGTGCAGCTCCAGTATTTGAGATTCACAAAAAGAAAGACCTTTGATACAGCGATTTTTTGGGGGGGTCACAGCTTGTCCAGAGACTGCTTCCCTTACGTTCTAATTTTTTTTTGTGGGGTATTGAAATTTAAGTCCGTGTGCCCCATTCAGCTGATAACATTTTAAGCTATTGTCAGTTCTTTACAATTAAATCCAAGGGTTATATAAGCCCGTTGTTGCGTTGTATTCAGTTAAATTAAAAAGGTTTTGCAATCCACATACCAGTTTTTTTTGGCGCTAATTTCTTTTTCCAATTTGATCCAAGGGGAATTAATTTTTTTGCTGTTTGGTCGTAAAATAAACTGTGTTTTTCAACGCCAAAGAAGAAAATTTTTTCCTGTAGCAAAATTTTATCCTAATTAATTTAAACGTTTTTTGTGTTTAGTCAGAAAAACACGTCGTTTTAACACCTACAAGCGGGGGTTTTTGGCATCTTGTTCTTTTGCCCCAATTTTTGTCAAGGGGTTAAATTAAACGTTTTCGCTGTTGTAGTCATAAAAAAAACGGGGTTTTTAAGCCAAAAAAGAAAATTTTGCTTGTGTTAATTCATAAACCCAAAGGTTAAATTTAAACCCCGTTTTGGGTTTTTAAATTTAGTAAATAAAAGGGTTTTTAAAAACCCACAACAAATAAATTTTTTCCTGCCCATTTGTGGAGCGCAATTTAACCAAGGGGGTTAAACCCCAAATTGTTAGTGGGGTTTTTGGTCAAATACTGGGGGCGCATGTATGAAGGGATTTCGCCTGTTTTCTGGGGTATTCAGGGCTTTCGGCCCCAATGTGTCAGCGAGGATTTTCGATGTTTGGGCACCTTTGCCACTTTGGATGCGCCCCGCTGAAGGGGCGTGTAATGGGCGCGGTGGGGCGTTTTGGGCAGGACACGGCGGGGTGTTCGAAAACTCCGGGAGTATGATCACGGGTCGCAAAGTCAGGCATTTCGCGCTCGCCAGCTCCGCAGGGAGACCTAGTTGATTCGGTCTAAATGATCCGAAGGAGACGAAAATGAAAACGAGAAAGTAAAATGGAGGGAAAAATATAGAAGTTTTCCAAGAAATCTGGCTCTCAGCGCCGTGCGGCATGGAGTTGATTCCAAAAAAAAAGTTTTATTAGGTGAAAACATTTCGAAAAAAAAGTCAAACCATCAAAAAAAAAAAAAAAATCACTTTCCCAAAAATCTGGGGGCGGTCAAAATCAGGAAAAATTTGGATCTTGGGAAAATTGCGGGAAAACAGTAAATTTAAAATTTGTGAGCGCTTCTCATTGGTCGGCAGAAACCAGCCAATCAGAATAGGAGCGACAATGAACCATTATAACCTATGGAGAAGTATTGACCTATCAAATTCAAAGGCGGGACAGTTCAAAATACAGTAAAAATGCCGAAAAGAGCTGATTGGTTGAGCTAGCGGGGGCTTGGCTATCTCGGCCAATCAGAATAAGTGTGCACCTTTTCAGTGTGCACCTATGCTTACGTTTTTCAAAATATATGGATGTGCACAGCCTAATTGATTTTTGAAGTCTATTTGAGGAATGGCAGCCTCATTGGCTTGCTGCACTCCGCCTACCTCTTTTAAACTAGTGCAGGATAATTCAGTAGCAGGTTCCTATCACTCCCTGTGATGTTGTAGTCTGAATGGACTCCTAGTGAGCGGATCTCCGTGCACCTATCATCTAAGCGGGAGCTGGCTACACAATTCTGGAACAATGGACTCCTAGTGAGGTAACATGTTAGTGTTAGGGAGTTAGTGTTAGGGACTCACCTGTACTGGGATCCCCTTGACGCTATTGGGAGGTGAGCTTAAACAATCTTTGATCAAAAACTGTAAACTAAGAATCCCAGATTTTCATATTTTCCTTAGCAGTAATGCATTTCCAATATTCCTATATACCTTGATGTTTTACTTAGTTTTTAGTGTGCCACTGATATTTGTATTAAATCAGAATAAGAGCGACAGGGACCCATTCTAACCTATGGAGAAATATTGACCAATCAAATTCAAAGGCGGGACAGTTGAAAATACAGTAAAAAAGCAGATAAGAGCTGATTGGTTGAAGTAGCGGGGGCTTGGCTATCTCGGCCAATCAGAGTGCGAGCTACGTTCTCCCATTGTAGTCTATGGCCAGATCGGGGCAATGAAATCTTGGCTCTCAGCACCATGCGGCATGGAGTATGATTGAAAAAATCTTTTTATTAAGTGTAAAATATTATCTGAAAAAGAGCTGAAACCTTCTATAAACATACATTAATAAAATCACTACCAACGCGTTTGTCGCCGAGACCGGCACTACATCAGGAATTGCAATATAGAGAATTGCCGGGAAATACAGAAATTCAAAATCTGTAAGCTCTTCTCATTGGTCGGCAGAAACCAACCAATCAGAATAGGAGCCACAGTGAACCATTATAAGCTATGGAGAAGTATGGACCAATCAATTTCAAAGGCGGGACAGTAAAAAGGCAAAAAGGCAGAAAAGAGCTGATTGGTTGAGCCCAGGCGGAAGATATGAATCCACCAATCATATGTAGTGCGTCTATGTTGAGTGGAGAAAGAAGATAGATTTAGGGCGCCCTAAAAGTTATTAATGTCTATGGGAAATATTCTAGTACTGTGATTGGTTGGGGGAAGAGGGGCTCGTCCAGATTAGCCAATCAGTGGGTGAGCTACCTTCTCATAGAGTTCTATGGGGAAAAGGAATGCAGAGCGAGCTCTGTTGCTGATTGGCTAAGTAAAAAGAGGCGCGGTTATTTGGGTCAATGGGAGAGCGAGCGACGCTCTTATGGGTTTTATAATGCAATCTATAATAAAACTGTACATGGCCGAAATCAAATGATAATACTCCCGAAGTTGTGCCGATCTGTATATAAAATGAACAATAATATGGGGGTAACGAAAAAAATATATAAATTCAATACATTCATTTTTATTTCTTTATTTTCGTTAGCCAATGATCAATAGTATGGGTCTAACCTGCGGTGACTAGAAAAGTTATGCATCCTAGTGTGAGTACAAAGTGGGTCTTTGAACAAAGTGGGCTGCGCCAAATTGAAAAACACGGAATTAAATTGTGTACTGTTAATAACAGGTGGTTTTTGCACCTATAAATACACCTGCGGTGACTAGAAAAGTTCTGTATCCTATTGTAAGAACAAAGTGGGTCTTTGAACAAAACTGAGCTGCGCCAAAGTGAAAAAAAACCTAATTAAATTGTGTACGGATAATAAAATGTGGTTTTTGCACCTATAAATACACCTGCGGTGACTAGAAAAGTTCTGTATCCTATTGTGAGTACAAAGTGGGTAGAGATGGGCGAATTTCCCGAAATTTGTTTCGTTCACTTCGCCGAATTTCTCGGCAAAAAAATAACTTCGTTCCGAATTACTTCGGGACGAATCACGTTAAAAAACAGCTATTTCCAGGCTGCACAGAGCCTGCAGGGTGCTGTAGAACGTTGTGCCATGCTTAAATATGGAGGGAGCTTGGTTTGGTCTTCATACAATGCTGTGTTTTAGTATGACACGCACATGACTGCCGCCGCTCGTAGAATCGCTTCACTATAAAATTTCCTGGGCACTTAAGAGGGCAAAACTGACCAAAAAACTGAAGCAGGAATGTTGCCTGATAAAGTCATGCCAGAGAAAGCTGGAAAAAAACAAGCTGAGAGCTCAGGTGCAACATTAGTGACAGAGTGTGGAGGTGACGGCGCTAGCCACAGCAGCATGAGGTCAGACAGTGGCACAATGACATTCTGGAGGTGGCAAAAACAGGAATAGGTCACAGAGTGGCACAATGACACAGTGTGGAGGTCACGGCAGCAGCAGCATGAGGTCAGACAGTGGCACAATGACAGAGTGTGTAGGTCACAGCAGCAGCCACAGCAGCAGCATGAGTTCAGTTTGTGGCACAATGACACAGTGTGTAGGTCACTTCAGCAGCCACAGCAGCAGCATGAGGTCAGACAGTGGCACAATCACATTCTGGAGGTGGCAAAAACAGGAGTAGGCCACAAGGTGGGACAAGGAAACAGTGTGTAGGTCATCGCTGCCTCCACAGCAGCAGCATGAGGTCAGACAGCGGCACAATGACACAGTGTGTAGGTCACGGCAGCAGCCACAGCAGCAGCATGAGGTCAGAAAGTGGCACAATGACACCGTGTGTAGGTCACGGCAGCAGCAGCATGAGGTCAGGCAGTGGCACAATGACATCCTGGAGGTGGTAAAAACAGGAGTAGGCCACAGAGTGGGACAATGACACAGTGTGGAAGTTACGGCAGCCCACACAGCAGCAGAGTCAACAGTGGCAAAATCACATTTGGAGTGGCAAAAACAGGGACCACAGAGGGCTGACACAGTGTGGAGGTCATAGCAGGTCCCAGCCCCCCTCCCCAGACAGATTTTTCGCACTGTTCCGGGACATGAAGATGGAAATGCGTTATTCATCCCTTCCGGGCGACTACAAATAAGTCCCCTCCTGAAGGGCCCTCAACAAACGGCAGGTGTCAGCATGAGCTGCCATGGCTGACATCAACTTACACGGGGGAGTACTTCTTCGCCGGGATCACAAAAATCGTTAAGGGCCCTTTCCTGTTCAACAGTCGGCCCAACATGTGCAGGCGGAAATCCAACGGTGGAAACATCGAAATATCAAGTGTTTTGGGGAGGCCGTTCGCCGCTGAACTCGAGGAGGGTTTTCCCCTGGCTTTGTACGAAAAGTAAAAATTTCCCCAGTTTCCTGGCCATTTTTAGGGTGTTCTGAAAAGGGGGAAGACTTTAGGGAACCCTTTTTACAACCAATTTAACACAAGCCCAGCAGGGGGCATGGCCATCCCCTCCTCGGGACACCGGGACACCATTTCCTCCCATTGTCCCCTCACCATTTCCGTTTGCAGTTTGGGGCGGAGAAACCACACATCGATTTTTTGCGCATGACGCGGACAGTTCCTCCCCGGTGACTTCGTTCGCCGAGGCAACCAGGTGTAGAACTGGGACACCGGTGCCCCCACACATGTGGTATGATGGGGCAGTACATGTGGGGGCTGAGTTTTTGGTGGTGGGGGAGGAGGAGGAGGCGGAATTGGGCAGGAGCAGCATTTTTACAAGTGGAGGAAAGCCGTCCCTGTCCAATTTGTTGGGGGGCCGGGCCGGAAGCACATTCACCCCCTGGGCTGTAATGGACATGTACTGGGCCCGACCCTTTTTTCGCTCAAACATCCCCGCGCCGTCACCTTGGAGTAAACCGATAAGCTTAAAGGGGCCGGGCCGAACTTTGTTCTACATATTTATGAAATGCTGTATGCCTTTTTGAAAAGAAATTTTCGGTTTGGGAAATCCCATCTCGGCTTGGCACAAGCCCTTTGTTCCCCTGAATGGGGCAATCCACCCTTTGGAAAGGGGGGACTGCATCCAACAACTTTTGGGCGGAGACGGTCAGCTGCTGCACCTTTTGGGTTTTTGGACGCATACTGTTTGTTCTTTTCAATCGCCCCGCTGAAAACTGCGGGGGCCCCTATACGAAGACAGAGCATCTGACCGGGGGGGTTGTCAAAGAGAAAAGCTCCCTTTGCAAGGTGGGGAGGGTTACTGGGGCCAATGCATGGTGCCCCTGGGGGCTGCTGCGTGGTTGCTGCGGCGGGAGGGAAAACCACCACATTACCAGTTTCTCCCAGGCC
>JAODAL010031787.1:0-47941 GCA_025379985.1 Phyllomedusa bahiana
ATACTGTTTTTTCCACCTCCAGAAAAGTCACTGTTCCCCTGTCTGACCTCATCTGGGTGCTGCCGCACCCCCACTCTCCCGTCATTTGCAAAATCTGTGGCCCACTCCAGTTTTTTTCCCCCTCCAGAATGTCATTGGGCCATGGGCCCGACCTCATGCCTGCCGCCGTCACCTCCCTCTCTTTCATTGTGCCACTCTGTGGCCTACTCCAGTTTTTTTCCCTCCAAATGTTTTTTGTTTCCACGACTGACCTCATGCCCGGGTGCTGGCCCTTTACCTTTACACTGTGTCATTGTCCACTCTGTGGCCATCCGTTTTTGCCACCTCCCGAAGGGATTGTGCCACTGTCTACCCCATGCTGCTGCCGCCGTCACCTCCATCTTGTTTATTTTGCCATTCTGTGTCCTTCCCTGGTTTTTTTTCAAATCCCCGAATTTATTGTGGGCCCCTTTTCTGACCCCCAGCTGCTGCTGTGGTGCTGCCCAGCCCCACAAAAAATGTGGGCATTGTGCCACCCTGTGGGCCCACTCTGTTTTTGCCCTCCAGAAAAGTTTATTGTGCCACTCTCTGACATCTTTTCTGTGCCCCCGTTACCTCCACTCTCTGTCATTGGGGCCACTCCCGTGGCCCACTCCTTTTTTGCCCCCCTCCAAAAAAGTCTTTTTTTCCAATGTCTGACCTCATGCTGCTGCCGTGACCTCCAAAAACTGTGTCAAATTTTGCCCCCCTGTGGCCTATTCCCGTTTTTTCCACCCCCGAAAAGTTATTTTTTCCAAAGACCCGACCTCAAGCTGCTGGCCCCCCCGTCACCTCCACTCTGCATTGTACCCCATGTGGCCTACTCCTGGGTTTTTTCCCCTCCAGAATGTCATTGTGCCACTGTCTGACCCCAAAGCTGGGTGCGCCGTCCCTCCACCCCTCTGTCTTTTTGCCATTCCCGTGGCCCACCCCTGTTTTTGGGCCCCCTCCAGAAAATTTTATTGTGCCACTGGTTTTTACCTCATGCTGTGCTGGGTGCGGCCATGACCTACAAACTGTGTCATTGGGGGCCATTCTGGGCCTACTCCTTTTTTTCCACCTCCAAAAATGTCATTTTTGCCACTGTCCCGACCCCATGCTGCTTTCCGCCCGCACCCCCCGCTCTCTGTCATTGGCCCCCTCTGTGCCCCAATCCCGTTTTTTCCACCCTTCCCAGAATGTCATTGTGCCTGTCTGACCTCATTTCGGGTGCCTTTCCGTGACCCCCACACTGTGTCAATTTTGCCACTTGTGGCCCACTCCCGTTTTGCCCCCTCCAGAAAATTTTTTTGTGCCACTTTTTTGAAACCCCATGGGTTGGGGCTGTGGGTGCTGCCTGACCACACACTGTGTCATTGTGCCACTCTGTGGCCCCATTCCCGTTTTTTAACCTCCTCCAGAATTCATTATCCACTGTCTGGCCCCATGCTGCTGCGTGGCTGCTGCCGTAACCCACCCCACTGTGTCATTGTGCCACTCTGTGGCCCCAACCTGTTTTTTGCCCCCCCAGAATGTCATAGTGCCCGCTGCCTCATGCCCGGGTATGGCTGCCACCCTCACCTCCACAATCTTCACTGATGTTGCCCCCTGAGCCCCCAGCTTGTTTTTTTTCCAGCTTTTCGCTGCCATGACTTTTTCAGGCTACATTCCCCCTTCATTTTTTTGGGTCAGTTTTTGCCCTCTTAAGTGCCCGGGGAATTTTAGAGTGAAGAGATTCTAAGAGCGGGGGCAGTCATCTGTGTGTCATACTAAAACACAACATTGTATGAAGACCAAACCAAGCTCCTCTGCATATTTTAAACATGGCACAGCGTTCTACAGCACCCTGCAGGCTCTGTGCAGCCTGGAAATAGCTTTTTAACGTGATTCATCCTGAAGTAATTTGGACCGAAGTTATTTTTGTCGGGAATTTTTGAGAAATTCGCCCATCTCTACATATAATGCCTATGATGCCTGCTATAACTGTAGTTATGCCCATGTAGACAGTTCTACACAAAGGAGTCACTGCAGATTTATAATTGGCATACCCCAAATGAACTACTGTACAGTTTTAAAAATTATGGAAGGAAAGAAGCCAAATAGAGAAGAAAAGTTTGAAGAGGGATTTGTTTCAAAATCTTGAGATAAAATATTAGAGCAAAGATAAAGTTATTATTGATGAGTACCAGTTCAGACATTTAAAGGGGTATTTCCATCACAGCAAGTGTTGCTGGACGGGCCAATTACTGTAAAGTAAGTATTTAAGCAAAACACATGTTATTAAAAAATCTGTATACTTTACCTAATACAGGTCTTTTCTGCCCCTTAAAACTTGCTTCTTTCTCCAGGTTTCCCAAAACCACCACTGTGTCTTTCGTGGTGGCCAAAATGCATGTTTACTGTGTTTTTTCCAAGGGCCCGAATAGTAGAGACATAATTTTCGAACATGGGCACACCCCATCCTTCCCCCCGGCCACAGAGTCTATCTGTAGCAAGCACCAAAAGAGGCATATGTGTGGCTGGGACATATAGGAGTAGGGGTGGGGGGATCATCTCCACGAGTTATGAGAGCTTTGTGGAAACAATTTGCAAACAGTACAGCTTACAAAAGGTTGCTTGACCAACATTTCTGCTTGGTTAATTCTGGGGTCTCTATCTTTTCTCTGTTTTGAAAGGGTGTACCAATAGTTTTGAAAACTCATCAGTCAGTTGGGAATTATTGAAAATAGAACCTCACCTTTTAAACCATCCTGTTCCAGCGCCGAAACCAGTTCTGGTAATCCTGGGCCCATGACACAACTGTTAATTTTTTTACGTAAACCTAAAGCTATTCACTGGCCACATGGGCCTCTGACCCCTAAGGTGTGTGATTGCCTGTAGTATCACATGAGAACTGCTCATGATGTTATCACCGGGACTGGGAACAAGCAGATTTAAAAGGTACATTTTTTTTTCTATCTTAATTCATCCCTGACTGACTTTTTAAAAATATTGGAACACCCATTTAATGTTGGAGGGTTGGAAAATTATGCTTACTGCTTAAAAGAAAAAAATTGCTAACTCTTTTTTTTTTAGTTGGAGTTTAAAAGTCTTTGTGGTGTCATGATTCATGTACCTGCTGTTAAGGTGCAAGGCTCTGCAGAGGTTAATTCCCCTGGCGTCGACATCCCCGGGGAAAACCCTTTGCTCAGAGCCTAAATTGACAGCTCATTTCTCCTCTAACAAGGGTGTGTTCAAGGGCCAATAGGGGGCCCCCCGAACACACCAAAAGCTGCTGGGGTTGGTCCCGGGACACCTTTTAAAACCTCCTCAAAATTTTTCCCTGTCCTTGCGTGAGAAAGGTTATCCATGCGTGTTTTCCTTGTGTTCCCAGATTGTGCTTTCCTTATTACCAGACCTCGGCTTGTTCTTGACCTAAATTTGTCTCCGATTTTGTACCGAAATACTTGACAGTTTCTGACATTGGGCTGGTTTCGGGTTATTTTTTTTGTCTTCTATTCTTGACCTGACGACCCTACTGTTGCGACCCGGACTCATTGACCTTGTTTTTCCCCTGAGGCCCCCGCATTTAGTCGTAGGGTCTGCTGCCCACTGGGGTTGCCATTAGGGCAGCAGCCAAGTGGGGCAAGATAGTGGGGTGGGATGCAGTCAGGGACCACTGCACCTCCTTTAAAAGTGACATTGGTTTGGGGAAAACCCATCAATTTTTTACAATTATTTAAATTTTTATTTCATTTTTTTCTATGAAATTTAATATCAATATAAAAAAAATAATAACGTAATTTTATCAGAGATTTTTTCCTCTTTTTGAAAAACTTCACTGCTCTTCCAAAATGAATGTCATCTCTGATTCACATATAATTTTTTTGAACTTACATGTTTCTTCCCACTGTAAAACAAATAAAAATTAATATCTTTCCCTGTGCCCCTAAGATATAAAAATCCATTTACAATAAAAAAATGTACTTTGTGCCTTAAGTTTTCCATGCAGAATGGGAATGTCATTAAACAATTGTCGCTACGATTTAATGAGAACACAAGTACTGATAATTAAAGAAATAATCCTTTTTATGTAGGTGAAAGGTGGCTTACCAGATATGATATAAAAACAAGCTCAAGCTGAATGAAAGCTATAATCACTTTCTTTATTATTGCCGAAAATGAACTGATAATATGCAATTCTCTGTTGTATGATTGGCTCCAATGTAATATCTCAGTACAATTTGCTTCCATTTATATTGATATTGGAAAGTTTATTCACAATTAATTTTCATTTAATGAATTTATTAATTACTTATTTTTTATAGATTAAAAAATGAATTCAGTATTAGGTGGAGAATGACAATTAGATTTAATTATATCTATTGCATGTTGTGCAAAGTTATTATTTAGACTTTATAGTCATATGGGAAGCTCTTAGTAGAAGGTTTTACACATAAAAAAGGTATTTAAGAACAAAGGCAATTTAAAAAAGCAAATATAAGATGTTCATAAAATGTTAAATCAGTGGGAGCACAGAGTGCGACAAGCATGAACGTCCCGTGCCAGTTAATTGGTATAATGTCCGCCCAAAAAAACTGTTGCAGCACATGTCCACCATATGTATGAAATGTCATGCTCCAAATACTGGTGCAAGTCTGACATCCTCGCCACTTTTGTCTTAGTCAGTTATAAAGGTGCCACATCCATAATATTCCCCCTTTAAAAAAGTGACTCTACATGTGGGCAAATGCGGCTAATCCATACAATTTTAAAAGGGGGGAAAATTTTCCCCCGCCTTTTTGTCCACTTTTTTTGCATAAATTTTGTCCACAACGGGACTATTTATAAAGGCTGTGGACACTTTCTAAAATGATAAATCACATAACTTCGAAGTAAAAAGTCAAATGGGGCCAAATTTTTAAAACCCCCGGGCTGTGGATGTTTCCCCCCAAAATAAAAATTTTGTGAAAATTTTTTTTTTTGTTGAAAGTGGTTTGGGGAAAAAGGGGTAAGGGTTTTCCCCCCAAAAAACCTTTTGTTTTTAAAGCAAAGTGGGAGCAAAAAAAACGGGGTTTCCCCCAAAAAAAAGGGTGGGCCCGCCTTTTGGGGGGAAAGGGCGGGCCCCCGGGGGAAAAAGGGGGGGGGAAGGGGGGGGTGGGAAAACAAAAGGGGGGGAAAAAAAAAAAAGGGGAAAGAAAGGGGTATGGGGGGAAGAAAAAAGGTCGGGGGAAAAAAGCCCCTTTTTTTTTTTAAAAAAGAGCCAAATACCCCAAGGGGGGGAAATGAAAATTTGTTTTGAAGGTTTTTTTTCCCCCCCTTTTTTTTTTTTATCCCTTCTTTTTTTTATTTTTTTTCTTCCCTTCATTCCATCCTTTTTAAAAATAAAAAATCCCCCCCTTGTTTTTTCCCGTTTCTCTTTTTTTTTTTTTTTTTTTCCTTTTAAATTTTTAAAATAAACCCTTGCTTTTCCTCTTGTTTTCCCCCTAAAAAAAAGGGGTTTCCCTTTCTTCCCTTTTTTTTTTTTTCCCCCCTTTTTCCTTTTTTTTTTCCGGTTAATTTTTAAAAATTTTTTTTTTTTTAATTTTTATAATTTCCTTAAATCTTTTCCCATTTTTTATCCCTTTTTTTTATTTTCCCCCCGCCCCCCCCCCCCCGAAGGTTTCAACCCTTTAATAGCATAGAAAATAACAAAACAATTACATGGGTTTTTTTAAAAAAAGTTTCGGGATAAATTTTTTAATTTTAAATAACAGGCCCCTTTTTTTTTTTTTCTATTTCCAACAAATTTTTTAAACACAAGTCATTCCCCCGAAAAATGAGGGGGTTAAGGAACCCAAAAAAAAGGTTTTAGATTTTAAAGGGTAAATTTTTTTTGGGTTTACAGGTTTTCAACAATTGCCTCCCTTCCTTTTATCACCCCAACTTTATAAATTTTTGCCACTAAGTTAAGGAGCCTGTGTTTTTTGCCCTTTGGGCCCTTAACCCTCTGTTATGAATTCCCTCAAACAACCTGTCGGGTTTTTTTTCCTAAAACATTTTAACAAAAAAACACCACTTGGAAAAAAACAATTTATCCCGTTATGATTTTTTTTCCTTTTCTTTTTTTTTTTTTGTTTTTTTTTTAAAAATTTTTGGGTTTTTTCCGTTTATTTTTTTTTTTAAAAAGTTTCGTAAAACCCTTTTTTTAATCAAAACCCCCTTTTTATTTTTTTTTTCCTTTCGGTTATTTTTAAGGGAAAATTTCCCAAGGGGATATGATTTTGAAAATAAAATCTGCCCCCAAAATTTTAATTAAATTGGGTTTTTATAAAATACTAAATATTGTTCTTTTCTTGCCATTTAAAAAAAAAAAGGTTTCACCGTTCCAAAATTTCCCCCGGGAAATTTTGGTTAAAATTTTGGGGTTTCCCAATTTTTTTAATTAACCAGGGTTTCCCTTTTTTTTATTTTCCTAATGGTACCTTTCCAAAAAAATTTTTTACCCCATAAAAAAAAATTGGGAAAATAATTTTGAGGGAGGCTTAAAATTTTAACCTTGGGCCATCCCCCCCTAAAAAAAGTAGGGGGGCTCCAAGGATGAATTTCCCCCCCTAAAAATTTTTATAGATTAAAAAAGGGTTTAAAAAAAAAATTAAAAAAAAAAAACATTTTTTTGGAAAAAAAACGCAAATTTTTGGAACAAACCCAAAAAAAAAAGGGAAAAAAAAAACCTAAATGTAATTTTTTCTCCCTTTAAAAAAAAAATTTAAAAGTTTTTCCTTTTTTTTTTTTTTTTTTTTTTTTTTTTTTTTCTTTTTAAACTTTTTTCCCCTTTTTTTTAGATACTGGGGGTGTTTTTAAATTCTCCAAAACGGCAAACACGCCCTAATTTCCCTTGCCCCGCACAAAAAAAAAAAAAACATCTGCCCAAATTTTTCCCATTTGGGGGCAAAAGTTGCAATCTCTGTCCGAAAGCCCAAAAAACTACCACATTTAAAAATACTGAAGGAACGCAAGAATACAAAATCTTAAGGTTCCTTAACTGCGATAGTCATCATGTTATCTATGTGGTGGAATGCACTATGTGTAGTAAAAAATATGTTGGCTGTACAACTAGAAAACTAAAAACTAGGATGGCAGACCACCTGTATAGTATTAGGAATAAACATACACAAGTATCAGGAGCCGCCAAACATTTTTTAGAAACCCATGATGGAGATTGCTCTAGCCTTATATTCTATGCTATTGAACAGGTTGATAAACCATATCGTGGGGGAGACTGGGCAGGTAAAGTACGATATAGAGAAGCATTCTGGATACTGAACCTGGGCACAAGATTTCCCCAAGGTCTAAATTATAGAACAGATCTATTATACATATATTAACATTATCCATTAGTGATGTCTTCTGCCCCTTTAAGAAATTACCATAGCCCGCACAGGAAGTGATGTGATACATATTGTATCAGTTTATTGGCTAATGTTTGTTTTTAAACCTGGGAATATACCCCATTGTTTTATGTCGTGATCAAGAGCCTGCACGCTCGAAACGCGTTGACAAGGTTGTTCTATTTTAGCCTACTTTGTACTACTGCCGAATTGCACCGGAATAAAGTTTATTTGCATTCACTCACCTGGATCCGGAAGCTGTATGTCTTGCTGCATAGCTGGGCGTCGCTGCCATTTCTGTTTGTGCATTTGTTGTGAATGCTGCTGATGTTGATATTTCTTTGCAGGAAGCCCTCAAAGAGCTACAGAGCAACATAGCAGCTAAAACCACTTCCAGGCAATAAAAACACCTTTTTTGGATAAAGAATACAAGATCTAAAAAATTTTCACAGTTTCCACAGAAAAATTGTTTTTCATGACATTTCCTAATTTGTATTTGAAAAAAATAAGTTTCAGTCATGTGAATTATTTACTTAATCTAATACAGAATTACCTTAATATAATGGACAGAGGTGGTCTTTGGTTACCCCTCACAGCAATGGAACTGGATCTAAAAGAAAAAAAAATCTGGTCATCAAGCACAATGCTCACATGAATTGAGAAATACTTAAAGCAGACTTTTTAAGTAAATTAATTTTGTGTAAATCATAAAAATTATAAATAAAACCTGATATATTTACAAACAAAACATTTACCATAAATAGCAATCTTTCTACCTGTAAGACCACAGGAAGAAAACAAGGTAAGAAGGGGCCACAGTTAGAAAAAGGTTGAGAAACATAGTGAATGGTATTGTGTACCTACTGATCACACCTTTTAGGGCATCTGAAAGCTGATTTACTCTGTACTATTGAGAGTGGAATCGGGTTGTTTTAACCACGAATGCCCATTTTATGGATGCACTAATTTAAAACTTGACTGTTTTATAACAGTGGTAATGTAAATTAGCAACACTGGCTGACGCACATAAGACACAATTATATTAAATCTGTACTGTATGTATCCCATTTATATAGAGCAATGTGAACAAAAATGTATAGAGGAAATTACATTATCTACCGGCATATTGCCAGAATCAACTTCCCAATAGAAATCTGATGATGGGATTTTAACATGATATTTTAGCATGTAGAACTTATTTATTTGGTCATGAATCTTATTTTTCAGAATACAAAATTGATATATTCTTGTGCCATACAGTTTTCAACATGGGAGCATCTGCGTGGCAATGGCTGATAGATGACTTCCATGAGAGGTATTTCGGGAAAGTCAAACTGCAAGAACATGTAAGGAAGGACACATCAGTAATACATGGAATATGCTCGAATCATGTTTGTGATATAAGTTTAGTGTGTAGCTGAAGCTCCACGTACATGTTAAGGTGTCAAGTACTTTCCATAGAAGAAAGAGGCAAAAATTCCTTTTGAGCTCCAAATTGCATATACTGCAACAAGGTTTATTGGAAGTTAGACAAAACTATTTCATCCAGGGGAAAACAATCAACATATACCTTTTTTACACTGGGACCATATGGATTATTAATGCCAACGTATGCACACAAGTCTGTGTGGTGGACACTTGTTTTTCAACTGTACAAGCGTCACACATTACTTTTTTCTCCACTTAACCAGAGCCCATGAAAACAAGCAGTAGACAGAGCTGCAATCGCAAGCAATGTTGTCTTAACAGTTGCAACCATATTGATAGAAGCCAGGAAGGAAGAAGAGCAGGTTCATCTTTTACATACATGTCTATTTTTTTTTTTTTATAATATTTTAGAGCTTTTCTGCACAGGACTTTTTGGGTGAAAAACTTGGATCTAGGATTTAGGAGGATGACTCAGATTACCAAAATACATGCAATTAACTTTATTTCATATTCCAGTGTCTGCAAGATTAAAGTAAATTCATGAGAAAGGTCATGATTAGAGATGGGCGAATTTCTCAAAAATTCGGTTCGGTCACTTCGCCGAATTTTCCGACAAAAATTACTTTGTCCCGAATTACTTTGGCACAAATCGCGTTAAAAAATGGATATTTCCAGGTGCACAGAGCCGGGGTGTAAAAAAGTTTGTGCCCATGCTTAAATATGCAGAGGGGCTTGGTTTGGTTTTCATACTTTTGTGGTTTTTTATGAACGCAGAGGGGACTGCCGCCCCCTTTAAAAATCGTTAACTATAAAATTCCCCTGGGCACTTAAGGGGGAAAAACGCCAAAAAATGAAGGGGGAAGTTCCCTTTAAAAAAGTCATGTCGCGAAAGGGGAAAAACAAGCTGAGAGTAGGTGGAAAATTAGGAAAGAGTGTGGGGGGACGGCGGCAGCCACAGCACATGGGTCAGACAGTGGCACAATGACATTTGGAGGTGGAAAAACAGGAGTGGGCCCCACAGAGTGGCACAATGACACAGTGTGGGGTTAAGCAGCAGCAATGAGGTCAGACGTGGCCAATGACTTTGGAGGTGGCAAAACAGTAGTAGGCCACAGAGGGGCACAATGACACAGTGTGGAGGGCAGGGCAGCCACATGAGGTCAGGCAGTGGCACAATGACATTTGGAGGGGGAAAAAAAACAGGAGTAGGCCACACAGGGGGCACAATACGAGGGGGAGGTAAAAACAGCCCCACGGGAGCGCATGGGGTCGGCAGTGGCACAATCCTTTCGGGAGGGGGCAAAACGTAGAGGCCACGGGTGGCAAATGACACAGGTGGGGGGACGGGCAGCACATGAGGTAGCCAGTGGCACAATGACATTCTGGAGGTGGCAAAAACAGGAGTAGGTTTACAGAGTGGCCCCAATGACAGAGAGTGGAAGTCACGGTGAGCAGCAGCATGAGGTCAGGCGTTGGCACAATGACATTCGGGAAAGGTGGCTAAAAAAGGAGTAGGCCACAGAGTGGCACAATGACACAGTGTGGAGGTTACGGCAGCAGCAGCAGCAGCATGTGGACAGAGAGTGGCACAATGAAATTATTGAAGTGGCAAAAACAGGAGTAGGCTACAGAGTGGCACAATGACAGAGAGTGGAGGTTACGGCAGCAGCATGAGGTCAGACAGTGGCACAATGACATTCTGGAGGTGGCAAAACAGTAGTAGGCCAACAAAAGTGGCACAAAGACACAGTGTGGAGGTCACGACAGCAGCAGAAATGAGGTCAGGCAGTGGCACAATGACATTCTGGAGGTGGCTAAAAACAGGAGTAGGCCACGAGTGGCACATGACAGAGAGTGGAGGTCACGACAGCAGCCACAGAGCAGCATGAGGTCAGGCGGTGGCAAAATTTGACATTCTGGAGGTGGCTAAAACAGGAGTGGGCCCCACAGAGTGGCACAATGACACAGTGTGGGGGTTAGGCAGCAGCAGCAGCATGAGGTCGGGACAGTGGCACAATGACATTCTGGAGGTGGCAAAACGGAGTAGGCCACAGAGTGGCACATGACAGAGAGTGGGGGTCACGGTAGCAGCATCATGTTGTCAGGCAGTGGAACAATGACATTCTGGAGGTGGCTAAAACAGGATTAGGCCACAGAGTTGGCAACAATGACACAGTGTGGAGGTTAGGGCGCACAGCCCAGCAGCATGAGGTCAAATAGTGGAAAAATGACTTTCTGGAGGTGGCAAAAACAGGAGTAAGGCCACAAGTGGCACAATGACACAGTGTGGAGGTTACGCAGCAGCAGCATGAGGTCGGGCAGTGGACAATGACATTCTGGGGGTTGGTCAAAACAGTAGTAGGCCACAGAGTGGCACAATGACACAGTGTGGAGGCACGGCAGCGCAGCATGAGGTCGGGCAGTGGACAATGACATTTGGAGGTGGCAAAAACAGGAGTGGGCCACACAGTGGAACAATGACAGGAGTGGGAGGTCACAACAGCACCCACAGGAGACATGAGGTCAGGCAGTGGCACAATCACATTCTGGAGGTGGCAAACAGTAGTAGGCCACAGGGTGGCACAATGGCCCACAGTGTGGAGGCACAGGCAGCAGCAGCATGAGGTCAGGCAGTGGCACAATGACATTCTGGAGGTGGCAAAAAACAGGAGTAGGCCACAGAGTGGCACAATGACAGAGAGTGGAGGTCACGGTAGCAGCGCATGAGGTCAAGCGGTGGCACAATGACATTCTGGAGGTGGCTAAAACAGGAGTAAGGCCACAGAGTGGCACAATGACAACAGGTGGAGGTTACGGCCACAGCAGCATGAGGTCAGACAGGGGCACAAATGACTTTACTGGACGTGGCAAAAAAACAGGAGTAGGCTACAGAGTGGGCAAAATGACAGAGGTGGAGTCACGGTAGCAGCACATGAGGTCAGGCGTGGAAAAAATGACATTCTGGGAGGTGGTTAAAACAGAGTAGGCCACAGAGTGACAATGACACAGTGTGGAGGTACGGCAGCAGCATGAGGCAGACAGTGGAAACAATGACATTCTGGAGGTGGAATAACAGTAGTAGGCCACAGATTTGCACAAGACACAGTGTGGAGGTACGGACAGAGCAGCATGAGGTCAGCAGTGGCACAATGACATTCTGGAGGTGGCTAAAAAACAGGAGTAGGCCACAGAGTGTCACATTGACAGAGAGTGGAGGTTTCACAACAGCAGCCACGCAGCGCATGGGGTTTCAGGCGGTGGCACAATGACATTCTGGAGGTGGCTAAAACAGGAGTCGGCCACAGAGTGGCACAATGACACAGTGTGGAAGGTTACGGCGCAGCAGCAGATGTGGTCAGACAGTGGCACAATGACATTCTGGAGGTGGCAAAAAAGGAGTAGGCCACAGAGTGGCACAATGACAGAGAGAGGAAGGTTTCAGGTAGCAGCAGCATGTTGTCAGGCAGTGGACCAATGACATTCTGGCGGTGGCTAAAACAGGAGTAGGCCACAGAGTGGCACAATGACACAGTGTGGAGGTTATGGCAGCAGCATAATGAGGTCAGGCAGTGGCACAATGACATTCTGGAGGTGGCAAAACAGTAGTAGGCCACAGAGTGGCACAATGACACAGTGTGGAGGTCACGACAGCAGCAGTATGAGGTCAGGCAGTGGCACAATGACACAGTGTGTAGGTGACCGCAGCAGCAACAACAGCAGCAGCATGAGGTCAGAGAGTGGCACAATAAACACAGTGTGGTTTGTCACGGCACCAGCAACGCAGCAGCAGCAGCATGAGGTCATAGAGTGGCACAATGACAGAGTGTGGTGGTGGGTGGCAATACCAGTCCCTGGCAAAGATGGTGGTAGGCAGATGGAGAAACTGTCAGCAGATGTGTGGCATCAGGCGGGTGACGGCATCAGAATAGTGGCTGAGGCAGGTAGTTTGAACCCAGACTGACACCAAAGGCATTGGTGTGTGGAAATCCTGGCCGATCCATGCCTGATTCATCTTGACAAAGGTCAGTCGTTCCACATTTCCCGTGGACAAGTGGGTTCTCCTTGGGTTAACGATGCCCCCCGCCGCACTGAACACCTCCTCTGATGCCACACTACTGGCCGGGCAGGACAGCTTCTCCACTGCAAACTCGGCAAGTTGCGGCCACACATCCAGTTTGGCTGCCCAGTAGTCCAGCGGATCTTCTAGCTGGGGTGGCAGAGTGCCGTCCATGTAGGCCACCACCTGTTGGTTCAGGGACTGCTCCACGTCCTGCTGCTGCTGCTGGCGACTGCCCTCCTCACTAGGCGGGTGAAGATAGCTGATCTTCAGCGACTCCAGACTTAGGTTGCTGCTGATGGAGCTGGTACTGCTACCTACCCCCCCACCTTCCCCAGCAGCCACGGGCAGTAGTACGTGAGCGCTGAGGAAATCCCCCGGTCAGACCGGGTCAGAGGAGGGACGATGCCCGCACATAGGCAGCGGCCAACGACTACGGAGGATTTCCCTATAGTATTTGAGTTTGTCCTCCCTCTCAATTAGCGGGGAAAAGGCTCCCATTTTGGACCGGTAGCGAGGGTCCAATAGGGTGAGACCAGAAGTCATCCCTCTGCCGGATGCTGCCCTTATTCGGCTGTCACTTAGCCGGGCCCAAAAAGCTTGCTGTGGGCCATCTGCACAAGTGACTCCGAGGGGCTCCCTGCCTACATCTCCACTGTATACTGCCACGGTGCTTGCGGGTCATCTGCCTCCTCTTTCTCATCTCCATCTATCTCCACCAGCTGCTCCTGCTCCTCCTCTCTTGTCACCTGGGTAGAAAATCCACTCATTTCACCAGACAATGCTTCTGCTCCACTGTCCTCCTGCCGCTGCAACTCGAGGAGGGTGTTCCTTGCTTTGTACGAATGGATAAAGTGCATGCACAGTTTCCTGGCCATTTTCAGAATCTTCTGAAGATCTGTGGAAGACTTCAGGAACCTTTTCACAACCAGATTGAACATGTGCGCCATGCAGGGCGCATGGACCATCCCTCCTCGGTGCAGCGCAGACACCATGTTCCTCCTATTGTCCGTCAACATGGTTCCGATTTGCAGTTGGCGCGGAGAAAGCCACACATCGATTTCTTGCTGCATGACGTGGAGCAGTTCCTCCCCTGTGTGACTTCGTCGCCGAAAGGGAAGCCAGGGGTAGAATGCGTGACACCGCTGTGCCCTACTCATGTGGTATGATGGAGCAGTACTTGTGGAGGCTGAGATGGTGGGGTGGTGGAGGAGGAGGAGGCAGACATTGGCTCAGGACCGCAGTTTTTACAACGGAGGAGGAGAAAGCGCCGTCTCCTGTCCAAGTTGTTGGTGTGCCTGGGCAGGAAGCACATTCACCCAGTGGCCGTAAAAGGGCATGTATGGCCCTGACCGTAGTTACAGCCTCCCGACGTCCGTGCTGCCGTGCACCTTGGGAACAAAACCGATAAGCTCAATGACTGGCCCACCTTCTGTTCTACATATTTATGAAGTGCTGGTACTGCCTTTTTGGAAAAGAAATTACGGCTTGGAACTCTCCATCTCGGCTCGGCACAAGCAATTTGTTCTCTGAATGGTGCAGACTCCACCATTTGGAAAGGGAGGGACTGCAGTACCAACAACTTGGACAGGAGCACGGTCAGCTGTTGCACCTTAGGATGATTGGACGCATACTGTTGTCTCTTTACAATCGCCTCGCTGAACGACTGCTGGCGCCATGAGTAGCAAGGAGCAGGAGCATCTGGACCGGGAGATGATGTCAAAGAGAAACAGCTACCTTCTGCAGAGATGTTGGAGCCTTGACTGGCTGCAATGGCATGTGTGCCACTGGGCACTGCTGCTGCTGTGGCGGCAGGATGGACCACCACATCTGAGCCACATTTCTCCCAGGCCACCGGATGGTGATGCTGCATGTGTTGACGCAGGGCCGTGGTGCCAATGTTAGCTCCCTGGCCACGCTTCACTTTCTGCCCACAGATTCTACATATACCCATATTCGGCTCCTCCGGTGTCTTAGCAAAGAACTGCCACACCGCCGAGTAGCTGATTTTACCGCCAACGCTCCGCACTGAGTGACTACTACCGCCGCTGCCTAGCTGAGCCCCTGTGCTGCTACTTTCTTGGACCTGAGAAGCGGGTTTTCTACCCCGTGGCCGCTTAGCTCCCAACCTCACACTGCTGCTACCCTGCTGACTAACGGCCACACAACCCACTTGCTGGCTGTGCCGCTGCCTGACGCGCAAGTTGACACCCTCTTCTCCTGACGATGATGAAGCCCTGCTTCCCCGGCTCCAAGTGCGGTCGGTACATCATCATCTATTTGTGTTTCATCGTCACTGCTGTCCTCATCACCGGTCTTGGTATGCAGAGGGCTGACCCCTCACAACATGACCTCCATACCGGATGGGACAGAGGCGGGTTGAGGACAGGTGAGGGCCGCTGACCCACTCCCGGGCCATGCCAACTAAGGGTTGTGTCTGACATTCCCACCGACTCTTGGCTGGGGGGTTTTCAAGATGTCTCTTGGGAGGAAGTGGATGACTAGTCAACCAATCAAGAACCCCTTTGGGTTGCTAGTCAGCACACGGCCGCTGATGAAACGGCAGTTGTGGCCTCACCGAGTGACCCCTGCTGCAACGTCCCCTTGCTGGGCTGAGGCCTGGCCCTGCTCTAGGAATGTTTGTGCCACTGCCACTCGCAGATGAAGAGCCTGCCACCTCTCTGTCTGACATACTGTTTGTTCTAAAATGTACAGACACTGTTTGAGGAAGATAAACTGTATATATAAAAAACACACCCTGTATTTGACCCCCAAATGAACCCACTAACAAGCTTGGGTAACCCTTGGACATAAACTCGCTCCACAAATGGCCGGGAAAAAATTGACTTGTATGTGCCGTTTAAAAACTCCGTGTATTTTTACTGAATGTAAAAAACACAAACAGGCTTAATTAACCTTCGGATATGAATTATGCTACGAATTTATTCGTGGGGGTGAAAAACAAAGTTTCTTTTACTGAGTACAACTACAGAAAAATACTTAGTTAACCCTTGGATGTAAATTGCGCAAAAGAATTGAGCATCCACAAACTACTAGCTTTGTAGCATGTTGCAATGGCGTATTTTTACGCTACACAACAAGAGAAAAAATTGTAATTAACCTTCGCTTGTGAATTATGCTTCAGTAAAATTGTATTTTTTGGCGGTGAAAAAGACGGTTTTTTGGAGTCACCACAGCAGAAAAACAACGCTTAATTAACCCCTGGATGTAAATTGTGCAAAAGAATTGAGCAGCCACAAACTAATTTGCTTTGTATCGTGTTACAATGGGGTATTTTTTACGCTACACAACAAGAGAAAAAATTTGAATTAACCTTCGTTGTGAATTATGCTACAGAAAATTGTATTTTTTGGCGGTGAAAAAGACGGTTTATTTTTGTCACCACAGCAGAAAAACAACGCTTAATTAACCCCTGGATGTTAATTGCACAAAAGAAATTGAGCAGCCACAAACTACTAGCTTTGTAGCGTTTTACAATGGCGTATTTTTTACGCTACAAAACAAGAGAAAAAATTGTAATTAACCTTCGCTTGTGGGAAATTTTGTACAGGGAAAATTTTATTTTTTGGCGGTGAAAAAGACGGTTTATTTTTGTCCCCCACAGCAGAAAAACAACGCTTAATGAACCCCTGGATGTAAATTGCGCAAAAAAATTGAGCACCAAAAAATGAAGTGGTATTTGTATTGTAAAAAAAGCTGTTTCTTTAAATGAATACAACAGGAACTGGCTTAGATCCCCCTTGGATATTCAATGTGCTGTGAGCAGATAGCAAATTTAAAATGTTATGCAGCTGCAATGGACGCACACTGGACTTCAGATCCAATACCCCAAAAAATCAGAAATAGGACATTAAAGGGAAACAGTCTCTGAGACAAGCTGAGACACCCCCCAAAATCGCTGTATAAAAATCAGTTCTATCAGTAAAAAGCTATCACAATCAGCCCAGCAGCACTTTCCCCGATCAGTACAGTGAGAGGAGTGTGAGCTCCCAGTGTCGCGCCGGACTTATATAGGGCGGTGACGTCACAGAATCCCGCCGGTCTCTGATTGGCTTCATCTCTGCACATGTCATGCAGGCTATGCCCTTCTTCCTCCCAGAGTTTCTTTGCCCATGTAACGCCATGTGCTCGCAGCCATTTTTCCCAAAGAAAAGCACGCTTCGTTCACCCGAAGTACCCCAAACTTCGACTTCGTTCAGAACCGAAGTTTTCCTGAAATTCTAAACGAATTCTACTTCGTTAGAATCGATTCGCCCATCTCTAGTCATGATATTCAAGAAAAAAAAGGTATTTCCAATTTTTCTTAAATTCTGCAAAAATTTTGATTCCTATGGTGCTCATCGGTTAAGAGAAAAATAAATGTTCAGTATGTAGACTTATAAACTGAAATACCAACTAAGAAGTTGGAATAAATATTCAAAAAAGTTAATTACCAACCACAAACAACAGTATAGACAGATATTTTGGTAAATGATTCTCCACCATAAGAACCATGATGATAGCATGCCTGAGATAAGAGATCTATTCTTTTTAAAGCATGGCACTTGAAACAACACTCACAATGTAGGGTATCCACTCAAATAAGGGTGATCCCGATCAACAACCTATTCTTTGTGAAAAGAACACTACAATTTCCATATAACACATGATAAAATAGGGATCTGTATGGAATAAAGAGTAGGGATAGAAAATTAGCAATTATTACTGCACAGATAAATGCATAATAGTTTTAATTAGACATAACAAGGTAATTACCTATCCAAGTACCAGGAAAATATTTGTATTTCAACACAAAAGAGTCTTCAACACGTTTCTCCAACACAGATATTGTGGGTTCATCAAGAAGACAAGTACCATCCAAGAAAATCCCAAAATTACCATATGTTGGAATAACAGACACTTATACAGATATATCACCTGGTAGGTACCTAACACTGGTTTAACTTGTCTACTGTGCTAACAAAATATTGTGAAAACCACCTATTTAATTATTGAACAGGCCAATAGATAAATGTTTAGAGGCCACAAGATACAGGCTATAATATGCCTGAGAGGGATAGTGCCGCCAGATACAAACTATTACATGTAAGTAAATATCACCAAAAATAGTAAGCAATGTAGAAAATAATCTCCTCAGACACATCAGATAACATATAGTACCACATGAGACAAATACTGTGGCCATATTATTATTTATTTTAGAGCACCACTAGTTCCAGGGTTCTGTACATTCAAGGGGGTAGGGGATTATATCCATAACATATGTCAAACAAGTACAATGGTAATGATAAATTACTAGCAACTGGCACAGAGGGTGGAAGGATTCTGCCCACGAGTGCTTACAAGTTACAAGAAATCTACATATAAATGAAAGCATACCTGCTCAAAGGACATACTCAGGTCTGCAAAGAATGTGATGACCAAAGATTTAAACTTATATACTGGCAATACAGTATAAAGTGGCAGTCCAAGCCTTGTAATAGGGTGACGACAATGGAGGTGTGCACTAGACAAATGCCAGGTGGGTGTATATTTTCCAATCTTGTTTTTGAGTACTGAATAATGGTTACGGGTCACGTACACACTTACCAGCACGTGACATGGGGGCCACTGTAATGGAGTTGATTTATTTCCACTCAGTTATCTTTGCACTCACCTCTCACTTAGGTGGCAAATCAAGCAAAATCACACCCCATGACAGTTCCAGCACCCCAAAATACATCCGCTGCCACCACCTTCCTCAATAATCAAAAAGAAAATGGAAATCAGAGGGGAAGGGCTCTTATCCAAAAATACCAATTACCAATGCATACAGGATTACCTCACTGCTCTTCAGCAGTTACAGGGATAAAAAAACAAGGTTATGTGTTCTTACAGCAAACAAGGACTAAGCTTATAAGTTTTTATCTAATATGAAAAAGGTACAGTGCTTACATAAAAAAATACAATAAGAATGACATACATACAGCAGTTATGAAATAGAAGGGAGAAAACAGAAAATCCAGAACAATTAAAATGGTAGGTTTTTAGATCCTCAGGCACGGAAGAAATGGAACACAGCTCAATCAGCAATTGAACCCCAAACTGTGTACAATGATTTGAGCCTGGACAATGTGTCTTATAGGCCACTCAGCCATCTCAGGTTTTCAGGTTTTATGGTAATTAGCTTGTCCCTAATTGGCTCAGAGTATGGTTAGAGTGGTCAGGCACCCCATCCATCATGAGGAGGACTATTCATTTTGCTGACTAGATGGCATCCACAGGCTACTCTTCAGTTTGAACAGGTCAGTTGAACCCTCCTTTTCTGCGGACAGGCAATTTTCTCAGACCAGGTTATCACCCATTATCTCTGCGCTTTATAGCCTGGGCAGGTCAAAGTGCATATCTGGCCTGGTTTTCTTTTGGGCTATTCTCAACAAGAAGTAATGAAAGGGCCATAAGAATTGCAATAAAAATGCTGCTTTGAGAGTGGACATGTAAGCACAGGGTAAGAGGAATTGTTTTAAGGGGACATATGATATTCCACAGGCCTGGGCTACAAATTCCAATTGCAGCAGGAGGGAAGGGGGGAAGGAGGGGGTCTTATAAGTCACTGAAATATATACACGGGGTTACAACAATGCAGGATACATTCATCATTAAATACAGTTCTATGACAACTACAAACAGACTGTATAATCCTATCAAAGCTGCCCTGCCCATTTTCCTCACATTACGTTTTATACGCTCTAGGACAGGGGTCCTCAACTCCAGTCCTCAAGGCCCACCAACAGGTCATGTTTTCTGGCTTTCCTTAGCATTGCACAGGTTATTTCATTATTGTCAGTGCATTCTGTGGGATATCCTGAAAACATGACCTGTTGGTGTGCTTTGAGGACCAGAGTTGGGGAGCCCTGCTCTAGGATACTTACATATTGGTTCTATAAACATTTTTTCACATTGTATATATAACTGTTTTGGGATGTTTTACGATTTATAACCCGGGTTGGTTTGGTATTTGTTGCCACTGGTGTCCTTCATTTAACTTATAGTAAACTGTTCACTTTCCAATATTATTGGTATGATGTAGTACAATGCACATCTAGATTATAATAAGCATGTTATGATAACTTACTTGTAGGTTTGCAGATAAGAACTAAAAAGGCTTTGCAATATGTTCTCTGGCCCCTTTAATATTACATATTACATAAAACTAATTAATAAATTCATCCAAATTGGCAGAGGTCTGAATATTGCAACATTTGTAAAAGAAAATGTTAGGTATAAGGACTTGTGACTATAATAATACTCTCCCATGTGATTCAATTTTTGAGACAACACGTAATCAGTATTCAGAAGGCAAATCATTTTTTTTTTTTATAAAATCTTCTACTTGAATGAGCAAAATATACTTTAATTGGCCAGAAAATGCTTAATTGTGAATGGCAGATTTCATGTATTGTAGAAACAGCTGAGTGACTAGGTAAAATAAGCCAGCATGCTACTGATTTTATGCTTGAGATAGCAGAGGTTTCTGCTGTCACTATAAAGCATGTATCTTCTTACAACTTTTAGTCTCTGAGTCTGATTTACTAGAAATTAGTAATCCATCAGATTGATGGGCAGAAGGCAATATACACTGTTGGCGCCTTGAAATCTCTTGCATCTGTCACCAGATCATGATTTAGTAAAATAGATTCAGTGTTTGTAGTAAAGCAGAACTCTAACCACATGTTAATAATTAATTAGCCATTTTAAGTGCTTGTACAGTACACGACCTCACAAAGACTAAATACTAAATGAAGATTGAAATAAATGGCACCTTTTATTTATGCTGGAAACATATATAAAAGGCATCCCGTAAAACATTACAGCACAGAACGTCCAAGATTGTTCATTTTTATTAATACAAATAATTAATTTTCTAATTATGTTGATTACCTAATTAGCTGATGTAAATGTGTGCCTTAGAAATGTGACTTTCAATAAAATGCTTAAACCTCATTTAGTACAATATGAAAGAATATGGGTTTTTGCTTTTTTTGCATTTATATAAAAAAGTTTTTTAATGGTACTGTAGATAATAACTAGTAGTAACTAATACCTAGAAGACAGTGCTGTAGCTATACGCATAATTTTTGCTTTACATTGTATGCCAATGATGTACTGTGTCTTTAAAGACTTAAGTCCATCAGAATAAGAATTTTTATTATTTTAGTGTATTGCATTATTTTATTGTAATTCCTAAAGTGCTAAAGTTCCCATTGACCATAATGTATTTTTATACCAGACCATGAAAGTTATATCCCATTGCTCAAACCTCTCTATAGTGATGCCCATATACCATGGAGACCTCCCACACTGGATCTTTTTAAAAGTCAATGTATCTCTCACTCATGGATGCAGACACATATCCATCATAATGTAGCTATCATCCTAAATATATAATGTACAGTGCTTAAAGGGGTTGTCTCACTTCAAGGATTGCTTTTTATGTTAAAGATCTTGCAAAAGCAAGTCACTTTGCAATATGTGTCCATTAACATTATCCTACCTATTCCTAGATATTCCCTCTTGTATGGGCTGCATCAGCTTCTAAAGTCGCTAAAAGTTTACAGACCTGTTTGATCTCTCCTGATAGGCTTCCAGCACTGGTTGCTATAGCTACAGACCTGTCTTCTACTGCAGCCTAGTAAAAGCCAGTAAACACGCCCTTGAATTCAAAATGAAACCCGAGAAAACAGAACAAATCAATGTAATGAGACAACCCCCTTTAAGTAAATTAGAGCATTGCTTGCTTTGTTACATGAACTATAGTTACTGTATGTACCCCTGTGAATCCCATGAATGATTTTGGTGAAGTTTATGCTACTTAAATCAATCATATACATTTTCTGGAGTCGCTACCCATTTTTCGGCCTTCTTTCGTCAATCAAAGTTCTTCTCAAAATTCCAGGTAACGCCCACTGGGATGTTTCAAAACAGTTTACAAATAACCTAAACATTCTCTTAAAAGAATATAATGGTCATAAGGGACAAATATTCTCAACCTTAAAATGACCATACAAGCTATATAAATGTGTTATCTGTATTGTGCTTTGAGACTATTCTTATTGACATATTGGAGTCAGCAAGGAATTTAGCCTCTATTATGGGACAGTTAAAATATGCCTCATAGGTTTTTTGCTTTTCCTTGGATTAACACGGTAGGGTTATAGATTAGACACGATGGACATATGTCTTTTTTTCAACCGTATAATCAATGTAACTGTATCTGAGGCAATGTCATTATGTCTTTACAGTGTCCTACTTTTTATAACAGTAGTATACAAAAGTAAACATTTGTCCATTAGTCCAGAAACCATAAGCTTTCAAATAAGAAAAAAAATGATCTGAATTTATTGAAAACAAGTATACTTATAGAAAAAGGTAAAATGACAGATCACACCAACATAAATGTGGCTTACAGTAGCACATGCTATAACTTTTGTATGTAATAATAGACTTGTATTTCTCAAGTATTCCTCATTCCCTGTATCATCAATGTAGCCTTCTCTGAGGCAAAGTGTAGGGTTCCCTTATGTCATTTTACCACAAAAAATTTGATCCCCTATCAGATGCTTCCATCCCATGATTTACATTGACATCTATACCAAAACATTTATGTACAGTAAAAAGCACAACTATTACAGTATTGTACTAATCCTACTAGTATCCTTCTTAAAAATATAAAATTACAGGGTACTAGATTCTGGAGATGGGACATTGATCCAGAAATTATTTCTGAATGACATATTGAAGTCAGGAAGGATTTTTTCTTTTAGTATAGGGTAGTTGAAATCTGCCTCATGTGGGATTTTGCACAATTTGGAATAACACTGTAGGGTTATAGGTTGGACCCAATAGACGTGTCTTTTTTCAATCTTATCATCAATGTAACTATAGCTGAGGCAATACCCATGTGAAGTGTAGGGTTTCCACATTTACAAAGAACTTGATCCACTCAGATGCTACTAACCCATGATTCAAGTTGACCTCTATGCCTAAATACCAAGAAAGGTATGTACAGTAAAAAGCACAGAAACTGGATCCAACACTGGGGCATACAGAGTCCAAAAGTTATTTAGGTATCCAACTAGTATCCTTCTTAAAAAAACATAAAATCACAGATTATAGGTACTAGATTCTGGAAATAGGACATTTATCCAGAAATTCCTTGATTGACATATTGGAGTCAATTATCCTCTTCTATGAGGCAGATTTAAACTGCCTCATAGGGTTTGGTTGCCTTTCTCTAATTCAGCACAGTAAGGTTACAGGTTGGACCCGAAGAAGATATGACTTTGTTTCAACCTGATCATCTATGTAACTATGTAACTGTATCTGAGGCAATACCTACTGTATGTGTTCGTTCTTCTTATGTCATTTACCACATTTATAAAGGATTTGATCCATCCATCAAATGCTAACAGCCATGATTCAATTTGAGATCTATGCCTTAATACGATAAATTTTATGTATGGTAGAAACCACAAAAATTGGGGCTAACACTGGGGCACACAGGTCCCCTAAATGTGTCCTACTTCTTAAAACAGTGGAATACAAAAAAAAGAAACATGTCTACCGTTCCAGACACTGAAAACCCATAAGCTTTAATATAGGAGAACTGAACCTTACTATGTAAAATAACAGATTACAAAACCATAAATGTGGCATATGGTAGCACACACTGTAACATTTTGTATGTAATAATCCACTTGTATTTTTCAAGTATTCCTCATTCCCTGTACTCGGCAATATTACATTACACTGTTTGTTTTGTAGATTACACATAGTTCTTGATGTAAGAGATAAAGTATTAAAAAACCCACATAATTGTCCTGTCTGGTCTGATGGGATGCTAAAACGTAATTGGAAAATGCACTGTTTTATTTACACAGCTCATTCATTTAAAATAATATACTTGCCACTAGGTGGCTATTTCTGATCATCTCATTTTACCATTTTAATTACATTTTTAATATCCTTGGCTACATAAACAAAGATAAATTACAGACCTTGTTCTATCTGGCTGCTTGCTCAGGCACAATCTGTAATAATATCAGCTTTTGTTTGTGCCTCTTCTAATTAGATTCTGAAATCTAGGCTCCAGCAATCAATAATTTTAATTTCAGAATCGCCTTTTGATCTTACATTTCATGTTTGTTTGCTGCAAATGATCAGCAGAACAAAGCTGATAATTTATGCAGGAAGGAGAAAACATCTCAGCAGAGCTGGATGACTGTTCTAACCATCACCAGAAGCCTGCAGACTTAGTTTGACACAGGTCTAATTAGCATGCAGATATGTGTCGCCTCATTGGCAATTCAAATTGCTTTTTTATAATGTACCTCAAATTGTGCTACTCAAACATTGTATTTGATTTCCAAAGCCCCCCTGGGCATGCCATAATATCTACCTTCATCCTTGGTATGAAGCGTTTATTGAACAGTCAGTTTCGGGTGTTTTTTTTTTTTTTTTCTTTTTGTGTGTATGTTTTTAAAACAGCCAAACAATGTAACCCAAGGATCTGCTTTTGTCGAGAAAGACAGCAACCAGTTGTTCCAGGGTATTGTACATGCCACATTAAATATGGTAGCGGTGATCTGCTGCCTTGCATGTCTTTGCTCACACTGTGGCTGTTCTGGAGAGATCTTCGTCTTAGTGCCACTCATAGCAAAGGGGGAGGATGTCTACTCAGCATGTATTAATATGCGGCACATAACAACGTGTCTGAATGCCAGTCCTCAATTCTTCATTACACAAAATGGCTGGATTGCCGTGATTGTTTTCATCTTCATATCTTCATAGCACCCTCACAAGGCAGGTACTGCCATAGTGCTAGCAGTTTGGTGACTTATGTATCTGAAGTTGTCTGGGGCATGACGCATAGAGGAAATTCCTGCCAACATCATGGCCTTTTTTTAAATATTTTCCTTTATTTTTTTTTTTTTTTTTGAGCCATACAGCAACAAGTGGTAAAATCAATGATGTACAGTTATTCAGCAATGTAATTCATTTCATTGACTTTGGCTTGTGGCCAGATCCGCCATCTGTCTCTCACTCTGCTTTCTCTCTCTCTCGCTTGAAATTGTCCTACATTTCGCAATGATACGTGCTTGCCATCCTTACTGCACAGAAAAGGTAAAGTACCAATCCCCCCACTGTGGGGTTCAGGGAATTTGGTGGCACTCCGGATTCTCCATCTCCAACTTGCCACAGGTCAGGAAAGAGTAAGCGAAGAAACAAAAGGCAAACTGCAAGAAGAGGAGAGTATGTATGCTGTTTCTTCTGTCTCAGCTTTTTTTTTTTTTTTGTTTAAAGCATTAAGATGGATCTGTCTCACAAGGGAACATTTCCTGTTTCATTAGAGTATCTTCGTTTTCTTTATCGGAGGCTGGCACCATACACCACTGCACAGCTCATGAAGTGTCTGCTGTTGGAGACTAGTCTATCCTTGCCACCAAGCAACCTTCTGCGATGGAAACAGGGTGCCTACTTTAGAATCTTATGTGTGCTTGCTGTTTGAAGCAGCAGAAAAGTGAATAATCAATTAAGTATTGATTTCTTGTACGATTTGGTAAATTTCAAAGGCAAGACAAAGAGGATGGCTTAAAGGAAAGCACTGCAGGGACTTGGCGTAAATTAGACAACTAACAGCAGTGCAGAATAAAATAACACCTCAAATGAATATTTCCCTGGAAGAATTAGTACCAGCTATTGGAAGACAATGGTGGATTTAATCAAAACGGCAAGCACCCGAGCATCCTAACATACGAGACTGGAAAAGGAGCTAATTATAACCACAGAATTTAATGGAGTTAATTTGACTGAACGGATGCAAATGTGCTTTATTTATGGATGACAAAACAAGCCTACAGCATCGACTTTGGAATTATCGCATATGCTTAGCATCAAAAATCCTTTAGATATTGAACCAACAGTACATTATTTTGTCTTGAGCAGGTATTTAAATGTGCGGAATAAGAGAAGACTGCATGATGAGATGTATGCTTTAATCGTGTTTTCTACGCAGGGGCATTTATTTTAGCTTAAATTGTGCACCCTTTGTAATTCTTATGCTTATTTTACCTCTTAGAATAAACATACATCTTTTTACTGTGCTTATTTTTTTTTGCCTTTCCTGTACTGTGCAATGTATTAGAAGCAATTTTATTTCCCAGAGAATATTTCAGTAGAGGGAATTATACGGAAGAATGAAAATTAGAAGGTCATTTTTTTTTGTTTTTCATTTATATGTAATCTTGGTAGTGATCTGAATGAATGGTGTCTTCTAGTCGATGAGGTCTGTAATTATGAAAGAATTTTGAAACGTGGAAGGAAATAGGACACTTTCTGGATGATGGGCACAATATGGTATAATGATTGGAAAAAAAGACTGTTCTGGCTCTAATTATAATGTTCTGACTGCTTAACTCCTTCATTTTCAGTGCTGGTAATCTGGGTAAGCAAATGTGATTTTATTGTCACTCCGTTTCCGCTAATGTTGATGCATTTCTGCACTGTGCAAATGTTCTAATATGAAACCTTAATGCTCTTCTTCTTCTTCATCTCCATGCTTATCTCGTTTTCTGCTATCTTTTTATTTTCTCCATCCTGATTTCTTACTGTCTTGAAAGCTATGCTCCTGAAACCTATCACAGACACCAAGCTGCATTAAGCTGAAACACAAAGACATTGTAGGAATAATGAATCCTCATTTGCATCAACATTTGTATTCAGATTTGCTAGGCTATAAACTTGGCAGATCAAGCAGCATATTAAACAGATATTCCCATAGTAGATTGTAGCTTTTTCAGTTGTTGAGCCTTGTTGTATTTCAGTAGTTGCTGGTAAAGTACCAATATTGTACACATTGTATTGGTTCATTTTGCTTGCAGTACATGATGTCAGTCTGGGTCACAAGGAGACTTCCAAACACCAGTGAGAATTTTAAGTCATGCCAGGACATGTGACTAAGCAAAATCTTTGCTATCAAGGAACTGCTGTCAGTGACTCACAGGGCTCTAGAGGAAACACTAGAGGCGAACTGCGGACAGTTTGCACTTCATAGACTAGCAACACTTCCTACTGCATCCATAAAGGAAGAACTGAGATGGTACAAGCGATGGGAAATAGATAGTTTAGATTTGGTTTCACACCCTATTCTACATTCGCTAAATATGGGGCCCCTGAAATGGGGTGGCTCCATTCTTGAGCAAATAAAATGCATATCAATGAAAGACATATAAGTACTGCTATTTTCTGCTGTGATAGCTTAGCATGCATGAAAAATTCAAATCTTATGCTGTATTATTGCACTGTAAATTGTATCATTGCATTTAGCATACTAATCCATAGCTTAACCAAGGGGGGGAAGAGCCCCTTTTACGGGTCACATACCTATCGTAGCAGCTCGGGTTTCGTAATATCATATAATTGGAGCTATAATGAGCTGCTTCATCGCTCTGAATCTTTTCCCCAGGATAGTTTATATTTTTATTACCTTTTTTTAAAGCTCCGCTGCCCCCTTGCGTACTGAAAACAATCAGAAAGCAATATGACAATCGAGCACTAGCAGATAAAATTTACAATATTACTTATAATTAAGGATTGATGTATGGACTTCATTGCTAGTTTTGGACAGATGCACATGTGGATAACGTTTTCATATCACAATTAAGTGTGTACATAAAGAACATGCAGGTAATATGTGATGGTAAAGGTTTCAGAAAATTTTATGACAATTACTGACAAGGTAGTCATTACACTGACCATGATCTTGTTTAACCCCAAAACGTTTTAAAATCTTTCTATAAATGATGTGAACTGCAAATAAAATACACTCATCTACGTTAAATAGACTTTAAAAAAACCCTTTAGCGAATGAAGACGATTCCTACTGCTTTTTCATGTACAAAGATTTCTTCCCTTTGTCCCTAGTGAATTATGTAAAAAGCTATGTGCATGTGCTAAATGGCTGAGATAATGATGCTATTAGCCTTCCATCTGTTGCATGGGATCATTGTCTCGTTTAAGAAAAAAAAGAAAAGAATAAAAGAAAAGTTGTCAAAAACAGAGTATAGCTCTTTTAAATTTAAATTCCCCTTGGTAGGTAAATGTATCGTGGGCCAAAAAAATCCCCCTAAAAATGGTAGTCTAATAGCAAAAATATAAAGTGAATATATTAACAATCTTTTAAAAAAAAACAACACAATTATAGCTAGATTGAAAGGAAAATGATTTCCTTATACAAATACTTAAAGAGTAAACAATATAAAGTGAATTCCATTACTTTATTCATTCATTCTATGTGCACAAGGTAGTCTGGTTCTCTAAATGTATCTTTCAAACAGTATATGTCACTACTGAATAGCTATAATCTTTGCTATATTACAATACGTTGTTACAAGAGAATTCATTTAAATTGGGTCCCTTTCTTCTCCCCACCCTTGAATGAATATTTTTTTGCACAGTACTAACTATGTTGTTATGTTTTTCTATAGTACTATGTAACGATGCAACTTTTTAGTGTTCTAATAACTAATGAATGACTCAAAAGGGTTATACTCTTTCTAAACAAGTCTAAAGCTTTAGTGTGAGTGGGAGGTCACATTAAATGACAACCAATTGTCAGCTTAAAGGAATAATCTTACCACATTGATTTAGCTTTAAATATGTAGGATAAGGTAAATAAACACCAATACCAAATCTATTGCTGTTTTGATTTTGCTTCATTTCTTAGTAGTTCTTAATTCCTGTGTGCTAGGTTACTGACCACCTCTTACTACTCTAGCAGCAGACAGAAGGGTGTCGTTGCTCTCTGTTGTGTCTTATCAGCAGCATAGGAGCTTTTTATTTTTAATACTGACAAGTTTTAACCCTTTATTGCTCTGTAACCTGGTGTCCTGCTGTTAAAGCAGGGCACCATCACCAATGTCCCCTCCATCACCAATGTCCCTCTAACAGGCTTACCTAGGAATAGCAGAGCTGAAATGTCAGTCACTGCTGTAGAACCACCCATGGTCTGAACAGGAAGCTGGTTGTGAAGAGCAGGCTTAGTAAAAGAGCATGGTGATAAATCCTCTTTAAAAGGAAGGCTACTTAATCATGCATTTGTAAAAGAGAAGCATACCTATTTTTTTAATGAGTGTGTTGGTGGCACATACATATTAATTATTGAACTTCTAATAACTTTTTATTAACCATGGTAATAATAAAAGTATAGTTGGCGTCAAGTAATGGGACTGTTAAACAATTTGACATGTTGTGTTACTGTTTAGTATGCCTTTATTTACAGGGGACACCATCACAAGATTGTGCTTATATTTGGGAATATTTGACAGTTATGTGTTATTGTGGCTTCCATGCAGTTGGTAACACGAAGGAAGGAAATTCCACTCTCTTTCACCATGGTTCCTACAGGTAGTCAGGTGATGACTAGCATAAGAAAACTTGTGGGCAAATTATTTTTTTTTACTGTGTCATCTTCCCAGTGGGGTGATCACATTTAGACTCCTCATAATACCAACTCCAATCCATAGAGGTCATCCTCCAGTATACATAGGGATCACTACTTTGATCTCTCTTACAATTTTACTGTTTTTTAAGAGCAATACCTCAAGTTCTTGTCTCCACTTGTTTTCATAATAGAGACTCAAAAATTGCTGGGTCATTTTGTTTCTGTTTATGACAACAGAGTATGCTTTTTATATATTTGACAAGTGAAAATCTTAATACTATTTGTGACAGTACACTTAAATTTTCTAAGTAATATAAAAGTCATGGCAAACATTTGCAAATATATTGTTAAATAATTTTTTCCTTGCGTTTAAATTATGCCTGAGGGTTGTGAAGTAGCCACATACTTAGGACCATAAAATAGCTTTCCTCATTTCATAATTAAAAATCTGATTACATTTGTGGCTCTAAAAATCTAGTGTGACATGTATGAACCCTGGTGCTGTCAGGCCAGTTCTAAATAGTTTTAAGGCAGTGTAGAATGCGCCAGAATGTATGAACCTGTTCTCCTGCAGGTCATACATATAGGCGCAGTCTAGTGCCGATAAAAGTCTGGCTCAGGCAGACCACCTTTAACTTGGTCTGGCTGTTCTAACTGTTCTGCGCCAAGATTTGTCATCAAAGAATCATAAATGTGTTTACTTCTATGAATGTGGTACAACGTCCCCAGAACACCCCTAATCTTTGACACATTGAAAAGTGTCTTTGGCGCATTACAAAGGCACTTATCATGCCAAAGTTTGGAGTGAACCTGTTCATACATTCTTTTTGGCTCAAAGTACACTAGAAAACGGGCGCAGCCCTTCTCATACACGTCGCCCGTAGCTTCTACATGGATGTACAATACAGCTATAAGCACAAAGACAGAGGCAGTCATACCATATGTACAATTTGTGCAACTACACAGGGGCTTAGTAAATAAGGGGCCCTAGATAATATTATATAGATACACAAGACCAAAGTGGAATTACTCTCCCCATTCACAGTTGCATCAACATACATATAAATCTGTCTCTGTTACTCACGGTTTGATGACCCAATAAGCCGCATAAATATACTGTTCAATCCAAAAAAAAAGGGGGGGTGAAAATACAGGTCACAGCAATAAATGCCACCCCCTTTTTCCCCTTATTAGACCTTCCTAACATGGATAATGGCCCCAAAAGGGACGGCCCCCATTTACGATGGCTCCCCCCTGTCACAATACTACTCTAGAGAAAAAGGGTGCTAAATGCTGCTAAAACCCTTTTCCAATTTTTACACAAGGAGTAACAGGACTTAAAAGCTGAAAAACACAGGCCTTCTCCCTAATATCTGGGGAGGGCTGCCACATCCCGACGCGTTTCCCCCCTCTTTCCTATCTAAAAAAGGGGTTCTTCAGGGTATCAAAATAGAAAAGTATTTAAATGCAAAAAAAGGGGCCCAAAAGGGGGTCCTTCCCAATACAGGTGGATCGGTGAAGTCGCATTATATTAGGAAAATTATGAAGAAGCTGAAGGCAAGATGAAACACAGAATATTCCATAACAGTTTGATGAAACTTTATGTGAAAGTTGTGAATGAAATTTAAAATTGATGCACTGACATCCTTAAATAAAAAGCTAAATAAAAATTCTCTGGTTTTGGTTTTAAAATTCCACCCAATGAAAACTTACCTATGGTATTGCAAATAGGAATTTTGCCAATATTTGCCCCCTGAAGCAAGAGAACTTCCATTGTATTTTCTACCGCAAAAGCCAAACATTATTTTAACCCAAACGACTTATCAGACCAAAAATTTTTTAGAAAATATTGGTAGAGAGTTCTTAGATGGCCTCAGTTCTATCGCTACAGTATATATATCACCCAATATATATATATATTATATATTTTATATTATATATAAAATATATTATATATAAAAATATATATACTGTTAATAACGAGGCCGCTTAAAAAATCTATACACGGGTTTCTACCAGAAGTTTAACACTTAAAATAGAAAATATACACTTTTTCCACTTCTGACATAAAAACAAATAACCTTACCCATTTCTGCAATTAGGACCAAATTTTCTTATTTTTGACAATGCCACAAAAAGAGAGGATAATTTTTTAAGTCATTTTAAAACTTTCGCAAAAATCAAAAGTCTAATACAATTTAAAAATATTTTGGGAAAATTTGTCCTTAAACTGTATACTTGGGGCAAAAAGTTTTTTGGGTATCCCTTTCCCCAAGCTTTCAAAAGTTGGTAGGGAATTTTTTGGGCCCTTCCTCCTGACAGAACTGGGTAAAAAACCATGTTTGTAGGGCACCCCCTCCACCCCCCTTTTCGCTTCGCCCAACAATTTCAAAGATTGAGAAGCGTTTGAGGGCCCCTAAAACATTGACTGGGGAACCTAACCACTTTTACCAGTTTTGGGAGTATGCTTTGGGCATGTCCTTTTTTAAGAAACATTTCCACCCAATTTATCTTCTTTGGGTATTTTTGAGATTTTGCTTCAGTATTTCCACATAAACTTCTTTCCTCATGAGCTTAATTTTTGAAGTGCACAAGTTCCTCCTGCAGCAAATTTACCTCACAGCATGATGCTGCCACCCTTGTGTTTCAGAGTTGGGATGGTGTTCTAGCTTCCCAACTTTACCTTTTCCTCCAAAGTAACGATGGGATTTTGGCCAAACGTTACATTTTAATTTTGCAGACCCTGACATGCTAGAAAATGTAGGCTTTGTTCCTGTGGCATTGACAAATATTAATCGGGGCTTTTATATGTTTTTTGGGAGTAATGGCTTCTTCCTAGCAGAGGGTCTTTCAGCCCATGTTGTTACAGTACTCTTTTTTCCTTAAATAATGCCCAATCTTACCACTTCTCCGATCTTCAAAAGGGTTTTTTTGCTTTTGTTCTTGGGTTGATATCACTTTTCGGACAAAGCCATTCACTATAGACACAGAATTCATCTCCTTTCCTAGGGTTCGGGGCTGGACATTCCCATCTTTTTTGTATTGATATAATTGTTTGTGCGATAAAATGAGCACTTTCAGGTATCGGGAAATTCACGAAAATGATGCCAATTGACAAGTTAAAATTTCTCCCCCTGATATTTAGCTTTTTTAAATTAATTTTTCCCCATGTGTACACCCAGAATCAATGTTTCTGGGGTGCATTTAAAATACAAACCCAATAGTTTCTAATTTAAACCAATTTGTATAAACCTATCAGAAGCTTCCAAAGACATACAAATTTTTTGGGGTTGTTTTTAAAAGGCATAGAAAAACCTTTTGTATGTACATTTTTACTTTGCAGAAAGTAAAACAATGCCTTTAAAAAAAATTTTCTCTCATTATTGTGGGGATTTTCAAATATATATATATTAAAAAAATATAAATTTTTAAAAAATATATAAAAATATAATATATAATATATATAATTTTTTTTTTTTTTTTTTTTTTTTTTTTTTTTTTTAAATGCGAAAGCTAAAAAAATGGGGTTGAAGGTTTTACCCTCCCTTTATTTTCCCTCATGTCTAGGTGCAATGTTTTAGCTTTAGCCAGTGCCTTTTTCTAGAAGTCGAAAAAATTGCACCTCTGAAAAGTTGAAAAAAGGGGGAAAAACATATGTGCACCACTTTTTTGAAGTGCTTCAACTTATTTTTGATTTATTGAAGCTTGATCTACTTAACTTCGCTTTGCTTGCACCAACAATTTACCAACTATTGCCTGGCTGATTGTACTGCTTAGTTCTTTATGTGTATATACCAATGATATATGATGGAGTGTAAGTTCCTGAGGGGCAGCATGAATGAATGCTGTACACTCTTTTTCCTGTGATGTATTATTTATTGGTGATATGTCAATAAAATCACACAACTGATTTGCTGATATTTTTATTCTATGCATACCTTCTTTTTATAACAACAGACATAATTGTTGCAAGCTATTGTTTAATCATATGGATTTTTATTTAATTTTTTATTTTTTTTAACATTAGCAATTCAAATTGTACTGGTTAAGAAATATTTAAATTTCACTTGGAGGTTTCCATGGTTTTTAACTAATTAAAATAGGGTTATGCGTAAACACTCTGAATTCCACCCTAAATTTGTAATTGAGTTGCTGAGGTCGTGTCAGTACATATAACAACACAATTCACTATTACATATGTCAATATTATTGATCATTGATTCGTCACTTTGAATTGGGAAATCATTTACATTGCTTGAGAAGTGGAGCCATTATGCTATAGTCAGGGCAGTTCCTAGGCTAAATTTCACACAGGGCGAGGTGAAGAAATGTCGCCCCCCTCCGTAACATATGGCGCCACATTGCATCACCATAAACCAAAATATACAAAAAGCTTTACCACAATCTGCTACATATAAAACTACCAAATAATAGTCATACAGTTACCAAATAACACTGCTGCACGAAACCAGAATCCCAAGACAACAAAGACCACATCATCACCAGCACACAGTGACCGAATAATAAAACCACACCATGACCACATATCACCACCATATAGTGACCGGATAATACAAACTGACCATTAATGAGTATAAACCATTATACTACAACCAATATTCCCGGCATACAGTGACCATACAGTACAGTGGTGGATACCCGCTGTACAGTAAAGTTATATTTAGTGACTCACAGGTGACGTCTCTGAAGAGTTGTTCTCTTTCTCTTCTTCTTCTTTTCCATCTGTCCCAGACGCCATGACGACTACTCCCGACTCTTCACTGTAAAATTTACAAAACAAACATCTTAGAGTCCTCAATTTATCAGCACTTCTCTACCAATTCCTATCTCTATACAAATGCCCCATCTATATCACCTCATATGGTAGCCATGTAATATGCCCCCTGTAGCCACATAGTAGCCCCCTGTAGCCAATGATGCCCTCGTAGCCAGTGCTGCCTCTGTAGCCAGGTGATGCCCCCTGTAGCCCGGTGATGTCCCGGTGGCCAGGTGATGCCACCTTGTAGCCAGTGATGCCCCCTGTAGCCAGTAGATGCCCCCTGTAGCCAGTAATGCTCCCCTGTAGCCAGTGATGCCCCCTGTAGCCAGTGATGCCGCCCCTGTAGCCAGTGATGCCCCCTGTAGCCAGTAGATGCCCCCCTGTAGCCAGGGATGCCCCCCTGTAGCCAGTGATGCCCCCTGTAGCCAGTAGATGCCCCCTGTAGCCAGTTATGCCCCTGTACCAGTGATGCCCCTGTAGCCAGTTATGCCCCCCTGTAGCCAGTGATGCCCCCCTGTAGCCAGTGATGCTCCCTGTAGCCAGTTATGCCCCCTGTAGCCAGTTATGCTCCCCTGTAGCCAGTGATGCCCCCATTGTAGCCAGTGATGCCCCTTTGTAGCCAGTGATGCCCCCTGTAGCCAGTGATGCCCCCCTGTAGCCAGTGATGCTCCCTGTAGTCAGTGATGCCCCCTGTAGCCAGTGATGCCCCCCTTGTAGCAAGTATATGCCCCCTATAGCCAGTAGATGCCCCCTGTTAGCCAGTGATGCCCCCCTGGAGCCAGTGATGCCCCTGTAGCCATTATGCCCCCATTGTAGCCAGTGATGCCCCCTGTAGCCAGTGAATGCCCCCATTGTAGACCATTGATGCCCCCTGCAGCCAGTGATGCCCCCATTGTAGCCAGTGATTCCCCCTGTAGCCAGTGATGCCCCCTGTAGCCAGTGATGCCCCCATTGTAGCCAGTGATGCCCCTGTAGCCAGTTATGCCCCCATTGTAGCCAGTGATGCCCCCATTGTAGCCATTGTTGCCCCCTGTAGCCAGTGATGCCCCCATTGTAGCCAGTGATGCCCCCCTGTAGCCAGTGTTGCCTCCATTGTAGCCAGTGATGCCCCCATTGTAGCCAGTGATGCCCCTGTAGCCAGTGATGCCCCCTGTAGTCAGTTATGCCCCCATTGTAGCCAGTGATGCCTCCCTGCAGCCAGTACATGCCCCCCTGCAGCCAGTGATGCCCCCATTGTAGCCAGTTGAGGGCCCCCTGTAGCCAGTGATACCCCCAGTGTAGCCAGTCGATCCCCCCTGTAGCTAATTATAAAATAACAAAAAATTACTCACCAGACCTCGGTCCGTGCGTCCGGCTACGGGAGCTGCAGAACGGTGTAAGCGGCGTGACGTCACCATGCTGCTTACACTGCACGCAGCTCCCAGGGATCTCCTCGGCGGCAGAGCTGCCAGCCGAGGAGATCGAGCGTCACAGGGGGAGTGGTGAAAGCTGTGCGCCCCCTGCGACGCTGTGTATGTATCGTCGCTCAGTGAGCACTGATACATAGAGGGGAGGAGGCAGGACGGTAACAATCCATCCCGCCTCCTCCCTGCAGGAGCAGCTGCTGGCTCTGCGCGACTGTTATAAAACAGTCGCGCAGAGTCAGGGGCGATTCTCCGGGCGGGCGAGGCAGGCAGCGCCCCATCGGGTGAGAGGAGCCTCGGCGCCCCGAGCGATCGCACACCCCGCCCGCCCCTAGGAACGGCCCTGGCTATAGTATATCTCCAAAAACCGTGGAAGGGTAATTCAAAAGTCAAATCCTATCTGTTGTCATTTTGTAAATTAAAACTTGTAGAACAGTTTTGTATCCCCACTTAAAGAAATGTGTGCTTCTTCATCACAGTAGTAAAGTAGCAACTCACAAAGAATAGTTCTCATCAGTTACTAAGGTACTGTATGTTAATAAAACTGTGTATACCTTATCAGATGATATAACTGTAATGTTGATACATTTTATTAGAGGGGTAGAATGGAAATTTAACATGTATATTAATAATTGATGCATGACAATAAAGATGCACAAATATGTATGTGTTTGAAATAACAATAGTTAAATATATAGGGGAAATAAAAAGATATAGCAAAAAATTCTCTCATTGACCCTAGTTCTTACACAGTAACTGGCTCCTTGTTAAACATAGGCCGAAAGGTCCTGCAAATAAGAAACCCGGGAGCTTGGTGTTTTATTTCTGCTAATTCACAAATAACCAATTAGAATTGATTTGACTACATATCCTTTATGTAAAATGATAACAACTAGTGTAACGTTTCGGATTGGGGTTGATGTTAAATTTGACTTGAACCTAAATTGAATTTTTGCAAAAATAGAGAAATAAAATCAACCTTAGCCCTAACCCTTAATTGGGTTTAGGATTAGGGATTAGTGGTGAGTGAACAGTAAAAAGTTCTAGTTTGATTAGAACCTCGAACTTTTGTGAGTTCAGTTCGAAGTTCTATTCAAACTTGAACTCGAACTTCGAACCCCATTATAGTCTATGGGAGAAGATGTTTTGGTTAATTTTTATACAGGTGAGGAGAAGCTGTAATTACCATCCATAACAGTAAACTGGATACGTGGAACAATTTAGCTAAGAAAATTTGGCTCTAAGAGTAACAGAAAAAATTGAGAGGCTAAAATACTTCATTCCTTTCAATGGCTAACTGAAAAGATAAGGACAGCTTGCAAGCAGGGTTGTAGCTATAGGAGGTGCAGTGGTAGCAGCTGCTATAGGGCCTTGCATCCTGAGGCCCAAAAGCCCCTTTGACACATAGGACCTTTGGAGACAGTGTGTTATACAATTACTGAACCCCAAATACTGCAAAAACTGAACTTTTGGGCACTGATTATGATTTAGCAAATCCAAGCACTCTGTACAATATGTGAGCCTTCAAATGTCGCCAATTAACAGCTTGTGGGAAGGATGCAGCCAGCAATACCAAACTCCCTAACTATTCATGTCTATGGAGAGGGAAATGCTATGTAACTAAGAGCAGTCTGTACAGTACAGAGAGTGAGCTGAGAACGGCGTTCACAAGGCACTACAGTGATATATATATTATATAATTATATATATATATATAATATATATATATATATATATATATATATATATGGGCATGTGATTTTAGCAGCCAATGAGAGCCCTACACCTCAGCGATGACGTTTTTGACACTTCTATGTGCTCTGCACTGATTGGATGGCCGCCAAAAGTGCAGAAAGTTGCTGAAAACGACACTGAAAATGGCGTGTCGAACTAGAACTTTACTCCAACAAACAGTAAAATGTTCGGTTTGGTTCAAATTCTAAAAATTCAAGAAGTTCTGCTATAACTTAACTTTTCTACAACAGTTCAATCAACACTATTAGGGATAGATTAGGACAGGATTTCTACTGGGCCAACTTACTTCCAGTTGAGCCATTACTTCCAGTGAAACATTCAATACAGTTTTTCCCTATGTTTTGAGAACTCTAAGTGACACTGTACCTGACATCTGACATCCAACATCATGTCCAACTTCACATACGCTTTCCATGACATAGGATTAAGGTAGAAAAATGAAAGTGATGTTGGATGATTGCACTAGGAGTGACACCGCAGTGGAAGCAACGTGGGTCCTGAAGTGACACTCAAAGGTAAATGGTTAGAGATAAAATTCAGATCCCAAACCCAAATTTTTTCATAAGTTTGATCAAACCAGTATCGTACCAAAATTGGCTCTATTCAAGATAATATAATATCTAGGTTTACATTGCCTTCAACTGTGGACATAGTCTATATAAATGGAGTATGGGCCCACTGAATAATTGATTTTTAATCTTAAAACCCCTCCCCCAGATCTTGTGAGCTAGTAGAACAAGTGTGGCTTATTGCCCCATAGTTTGTGCACATCAGGTATAACCTTTCAAGGAAAACATATTTATAAATAATTTGTAATGTGTCATAAATTATTCTAGAGATAACAGAAAAGATGCTGAATTACTGGTTCAGTCAAATGTAGTAGGAAGAATTCAAAGATTTGTAATATCCAGAAAGCAATACTTAAACATAAATATAAAACCACCTGTAGGACAGAACTGAAGTATTCATGTTGTTATTAAATATATGAAAGTCAGAATGATGCCATCAGCATGTAAAGCAACCTTGAGGGATAGACTGAACCCTTTTTATTTTCTTTAATTATGCCTTATGCGGTAAATGTCAAGTCTGTAACTTTTGAGAAGTTGATATTACAATGAAATACATGATGACTATATTTTAAAATCCATTTCATCACACAAATTCACAAATAGCAGATTGTTTATTGTGGTATAAAGGTTGCACTTCTGTAATAGCCACAATGTTATGGTATTATTTCACACTCACTCTAAGCTCATACATACATTTTAATGTTGTTATTGGTAATATTATTAGAAAACCATAAGCATAAGCTTTTGTTTCAACATAAAGAAAACCCTTGGCATCCTGTAATTTTTAAAATGTATATTTCCTATTACTACACTTTCATAACTCTCACATTTCTGAGTAGTGTTGCACTCCAGATTTGGGTCAGGAAGGAACTACATCTTACTTTTTCTTGTCTGACTGGCAGGTTGCTTATTGGTTGCCTAATTTTTCCAAGATCTCTGGCAAAATTCTGAATCTAAAGTTCAATACATGGGCAGTCATAATAATATGACTCTAAGTTTTTTTTCCTACTCGCCTTCTGAAAGCCATAACTTTTATAATTTTTATCTATGGTGGCTTTTATTTTGCGGGACAAGATGTACTTTCTAATGCTGTTATTCATATTACCATAGAATATACTGGGAAACAGCAAAAACATTCTAAATGGGGCAACATGTGAAAAAACACGTACTTGTGCCAAGTTTGCGGGAGTTTGGTTTTTACGGCATTCATTCTTCGGTAAAAATGATGTGTTATCTGTATTTGTATTTGGTATTTGCATCCGCCAATACCAAACATGTACAGTTTCCATTATGTTTTGGTACTGTAAAAAAATTCCAAACATTTTTTATTTTTGAAATATGCGCCGCAGTGCCATTTTGTGCAACCAATAACTTTTGTACTAACACCTATGGACTTGATTGAGGGTGCATTTTTTGCAGTCTAAAGTGTACATTTTATTGCTAGCAGTTTGGAATGCATGCGACTTCTTTGATCAATTTTAGTCCAATTTAGTCCAAAAAAACACAATTTTGGCGTATGGATTTTTTTCTTCTATGGTGTTCAGCTTACGGCATAAATTATGTTTTATTTTAATACATCAGACTTTTTAGGACACGACAATACCTAATATGTGTAACTTTTTTATTATTTTATTTTTTATTTGTAAAATGTCGAAGGGGGGGAGGGATTTGACTTTTAATACTTTTAAATTTTTTTTACACTTTTAATTTTTTTTTATCACTTTCAGTCCCCCTAGGGCGCTTCACCACTAGGGGCTCGATCATTTTTACAGTCTAATGCATTGTATATACATTGCATTAGGGTGTACAAAGATGGCTGGGGCAGGAAGTGGGGAAATCGAAAACATGGCAGTGATGGAAGCCTTCACAAGGTTTCCAGCTACCATGTTAAGCAATCGGGAGCCCGTGATTTCGGTGCGAGTGCCCCAATCGCAATGAGGAACGATGTGCGACACCGTTTCTCATTTCCCTGGCATCTAAGGGGTTAAACAGGATGGGGTGCGGCGCTCCCCTGCTCGCTGTAACCGCCAGGTTTTAACTGCAATTAGCCGCTAACACCCTGCTACAATGCCCCTTACTGGTACTATGACGTACTCATACGTCATATGTCGGTAGGGGGTTAAACCGGCACACTCCAATATCAGGCACTTTGTAATGCACCTGAGATCAGGGGGCATGCTAGAGACATGTCACTCTACAACTGTATGAAGCTACACATACACAGGGTCAGTGTATGGCCCTAGACAACCATACACTGACCCTGTGGCTCCAGACATTCATTCTCATAACAAAACAGAAACACGCAAAAAAAAATTCAACTCCTGACTCATTTATCCCTATGCAAACACAGAGGGTTCCTCAGGGGAGACTAACAAGAAATCCAAGGGACACCAAGATAAGTCCCAAAGGAGTATGTCTATCAATACAGACAAATACCACAGTGTTCAGTTGTGGATACTGTTGTCCACTATGTGACTCCAGTTAACAACCTTTTTATGGCATAGGTGGAGAGTTAAATCCGCCCACTTAATCAAGCATAACCAACAACATTAATTCACCAAGCTATCCCTGCGTCCGTCATTCCAATATGCAGGCTGACTGGATCGAGTGCGCACATCCATCCCAGAAGACATCACAACCGGAAACACTATATGAGAATGCACCATGAACTTCATAGTGGACAACAGTATCAACAACAGCACACTGTGGTATTGATAGAAGTACTTCTTTGGGACTTATCTTGGTGTCCCTTGGATTTTTTGCTAGTCTCACCTGAGGAACCCTCTGCGTTTGCATAGGGAGAAATGTGTTGGAAGTTGAAACATTTTTTGTGTGCTTCTATTTTGTTATGAGACTGAATATCTGGGGCCACAGGGTCAGTGTAGGGTCATCTAGGGCCACGGAGGGCCATACGGTGCCATCCTTGTTGGGACGATAACCCCGTGGATTATTTGATAGGGGTAAACTGTAACTGGTTAATAGGGAGAGGCTATGTGACCTCCCACAGCATTCAGATATCCCAGAAACGTGAGACAACTGAACCTAATGTGGCACTTGGATCTGGGAAAAGTGACTCATAGGGCAACATGTATGAATTTTGTCTCCCAGATGTCAATTTTATTGTGCGTATTAGTTATGTAGAATGCACCTGAATTTATGAATCTGTTCTAATGTGGGTCATAAATTTAGCTCTTTCTAACTCCAAAACGTCAACTCAGGCTCAGGTAAACCACTTCTAACTTGGTCTGGCTGTTCCAGCAGTAATGCGCCCAGTTTTGTCGTCCTCCAGTCATAAATGTGTAGAATCATATGGTTGTAGTGCAACACGCCCCCAGAACACCCACACATCTTAGGCACATTACAAAGAGCTGCTGTGGGCGCCGCATAATGTGCCTAATTTTGAAGTGCGCCTGCTCATACATCTAGAGAACAGGGCTGCTCCAGTTTTTTGGCTGAATGTACTCCAGAATACTGGCACAGCTCCATACGTACATGTCACCCATAGTGTATAGATCTACAAAACTGCAAGTCTCTGGCCGTTAATGGAATTTATGACTATCTAGATCTAAAAACTGTTGTCTGATATTAGGATTAGTAGTGATAATGATTGAATAGGTTTGTTTTAATCTACATTATTAAAAGCTATATTTTAAGCCACTTACAGTATTATGACTGTGATATTATAAATTTGTTCTGTGATTTCTTTGGTACCAGTTCATGCTACTGTGATTTTCTCGAAGAAAGTGCAACACTACTTTAAACAATGACCTGGTTAACTGGTTGCCGCCTGGTTAACTTTAAGGGAGACATGTATGTTTGGGTTTTTCATCCTTTTCTGGTGTAAAATGCACCAAAGTGGGCCGGCTACAATGTCTAGTGTGCCAAACGAATGTGTTAGGTGCATTGTCCGCAAGACTCAACACTTTTTAATGCTCCTAACATGTGGGGGCATTCTGGGGCGTAGTGCACCACACTCATAATATTAGACACATATATGAATGTTGTTCGGCAAAACTAGGCACATTACTGCTCGAACAGGCAGACCTATCTCAATGTGGTCTGCCAGAGCCTGTGGGGTCGCAGGGGAGCTAGATTTGCTGTTAGGGAAAAAATGTCCAATATTTCTCAGCTTACACCAGTACAATATTAAAAGTAATTCATAAGAATTATCAAACTATGTGAAATTAAATTATTTAAATTTAATAAAAAATTTTATCATATAGAATTAATATAAAAATATAGAATATCCCCAAAATATAAAAATATCTCCTATAAAATGTATGTAAAATTAATATAATCTAAAACTAATTTTACATTAAATAACCCACTCATGATGTTGATCGGATTTTTAAATCTTACTACATTAAATTTGAAATTTATTTTTGCTGCTCTCACCCTTTATTCTACATACAGGAAGAGCCAGCATAGCACAGGTATTGCTGGGACCAGTGGTCCACCAAGCAAGATCAGTACCATTGTTTCTATTCACTGACATGCTATTCTAATGACTTTTCTTTTATTTCCAGCCTATCTATAGCCTTTATATGTGTTTGGCGCATTACTTATGTGCCTAAGTTCCATAATGTGCCAAACACACAGGCGAGGTGCAATGAACTTTAGACACCATTTCTGAACATACAAAAAACACTTTCACACATTCAGGCGCATTTGACACTGAAAAATAGAATCGAAAATGCACTTTGATCCGCCTAGTTCCATACATGTCTCCCTACGGCAGTGTTCACACGGCTTATTCAAGCCGTAATTGTGGGACGGATTTCGCCCGCAGTTACGGCTTGAATAAGGGGCGGGACTTGGGGGGGTGGGGGCGCGACGGGTGGCGCTGCTTGTCGGCCCCATAGACACTGCATCATTCACGGCGCGTACGCGGCGTAAATAATGTGCATGTCACTTTCTCCCCCCGCGGCGGATTCGCCGGGCGGGGAGGAGCGACGGAATCCATAGTTCTCTATGAGAACTGTGGATTACCGTAGTTACTGGGACGGATTGGAGCCGTACGGCATCGCAAATACGGCGCGCAGTACGGCTCCAATCAGTCCCAAAATAAGCCATGTGAACGAGGCCTAATTGTCTGGGTAGTTGTTGTATATATTGTGCAGCTGTGCAAGTGGAGAGTTGGCTGTCAGCATTAGTGTTTATTGCTGTCCCTGCCTTTCCGATCACTGTATATACAGCCTTTAGTTTCCTGCTTCAAGTGCTTGGTACCTGCAGATGCTGCTGGGTTTTATTAGATCCAGATCAGCTCTGCAACCAGTTCGAGGGACCATTTTACACTGTATGTCCCCTGAAACTGGAGCTGAAATATCAATGTGTTTCCATTATAATATTTCAGCCCCAGTTACAGAGGAAATCAGAAAAAAACAACTCATGTGAAAATGTTCCCCAAAGGCCCTTTTCTGACCATATTGGGGAACAATATGTAAAATAATTTAGACATAGACAAATACAATATTTTAAGAATAAAAAAACAACAGCCAAAGCCACAACTTTTAGCTCCACCCCTGACTAACCTAAACCATATTACCTATAAAAGTGACACAGTTAAAAAACCTATTTTAGTTCCACTTTTGCTGTGAAACAATAACCTAAAATTAAAGCCTAATATATCATGGAAAAAAAAGGAGAAAAATAGTAGAATAACAAAGTGCAAGAAAGTGTTATAGCGTTCATATCCTCATGTACTAAGGAAAAGGAAAATGTGCCTGGTCAAGAAGGAAGGTAAACAGCCCAGTCGGGAACTAACACCCAAATTATTTCCTTTGAGAAATAATGATATGCATTTCCCAGAAAAAAAAGCACACATAGTTCTGAGGTTGTCATACAGTTCCCATTTACTATGTACAGTGTGACATATATTAACCAGAAATAAGGCGCACACTGTATTGCTCAGAGTGTCACACTTTGTCCAGATAATGAAATTAACATGAGGCTAACCCATGACCAAATCAGAGGCAAAACCACCTCTGAGATGTAGTTTCAGATGTTTGCTGAGAATTCCACATCATATTTCCTAATAGGGAAAACCCGATGTTTGAACAAACCCTAAAAGTCCCTCTTCTTCACCTGTGAAAAATATGTCTATAAATAAACGTATTATATTGCTATATAATTACTATGTCTGCCTATACTAGACCACAACATACATATTATTTCATTTTATTTGATGCAATTCTGACCTCAAAAACATATTTAGACCCATTTTTTATGACACTTTGACTGCCTAAAGGAAGGCAGCGCCGCCCTGCCTGCGCTGTGAACTGTAAAGGGCAGGCGCGGCATAACAGTACAGCTACTCCCGGCGGCCGGCGGGCAGTCTTCTCCATCCCCCGCCGGGCCGCTGGGAAATCTAGTTTGGGTGCGGCGACGCGCAGCCGCGGCCGCACGTGACTGGCCTCGGCCCTCTGCAATTAAAATTAAAAAAAAGCTCCCACCTCCACAACAGCCAGGCACCAAAGAGGTAACAGCAGTAAACGGGCACCAGCCACCAGGCCAGCCACAGCACCAGGTACACTATGGCCCGAGTTTGGGGGGGGGGCTTGATGTCACTGTCCCCCACACTGTCCCCCACCTATATGACCATGTCATTGTCTTGTCCCCCACTCGTTTGGCCATGTCACAGTGACATGGCAAAATGAGTGGGGGACAGTGACATGGCCATATGGGTGGGGGACAGTGACATGACTATCATGTAACTAATGCTTGTGGTCAGCCAGCCATCCTGACCTGTGTCACTGTCCCCCAGAGTCTATGTTATCATATAGTAACTGCTATGTGGCCCGGCCATTACTATATGATAACAGAGACTCTGAGGGACAGTGACACGGGTCAGGATGGCTGGCTGACCACAAGCAGAAGTTACATGACTTAATGTGTGCCCCCAGGCCAGTCCACGCAGCAGCTCCTAACTTATATAAATTACTACGTGGTCTGGCCTGGGGCCACAGGATGGCTGACCATGACCCTTATAGCCCCTCCATCATGTGGTCAGCCATCCTGTGTCCCCAGACCAGGCTACGCAGCATTTTATATAACTTAGGAGCTGCTGCGGGGACTGGTTGGGGGGCCCAGTGCACAGCTCTGCCCAGGGGCCCATAATGCTGTTAAGACGGCCCTGAGTGGTGCACTGACCATCTGGCTGCTTTGGAGCTGCAGGCGCAGTAGGGTTCTCAACTGTTGTATTAGACACATGTCTGATAGCCCTGTGGTTCATTTTGGTGGTGAGCTGCTCCACAGTAGCGTTTTGGTCCGTCCTTGTGCACTTTTGTGGTCAACGCTCACCTTTCATTGGCTTGTTGTGCGCCACAGTTTCCAAGTCGCTTATTCAGAATGGTACCATTTTTCCACTTACAATACCTTCACCACAGCAGCATGCAAACAGTTCATGAACAGCAAAGTTTCAGAAATACGGACACCTTTGGCCTGAAAGCCATAAATTATCCCTTTTTGCAACTGTGATTAATATTTTCTTTTATTCATGACAGTAACAAGGTATATGTATGCAGATAACTATTAGCACATATCCACTAAGCCAGTGTGTGTGTACACAGCCCAGTCACATTATTATGATGACCATGTCCTACTTTTGATGTCAGCAGTGTATAGCTCATGAAGGAAGTCAAATATGGTGAGCTGGCTTAGTGGATATGTGTTGTAGGCTGTCTGCATACATTTACCTTGCTACTGTATGTATACTGTATGTATATATATATATATATATATATATATATAATATATATATAATATATATATATATTATATAATATATATATATATATATATAATATAGTCATTTAGATGTTGGGAATCGTTAAATCGTTATATTTCTGGGTCACTATTTTGTGACACTGCATTCTTTATGAAAAGTTCTTAAATATTTAAAGAACTTCTCCATCTAAAGAGATAACCTCATGTACCCACAATACAATCAGACCACACTTACCTCAGTTATTCCAACCAGGCCCTATAGTTACAAAATACATTAAATCTATCTAAAAACAGACTCTGCTCTACTACACGAACTTTCCTTCCGGCTTGTGCTGGTTGCACTGTTAAATCTAGATTACAATAAAATTGTTATGTTAAAAAGCCTGAACAGGTCTAGGAATTATTAATGGAAGACGGTACAATCACAGAGGTAATGGAATATTTATCTTAGTAAGACACATTAAAACAAATCAGAAAGAGCCTCTGTCATACTTAATTGCCCTAATATAGACCATTGGTCTTAAATGCATCTGGTTTATACAGATTGTTGTAAACACTGGGATGATATCTCAATAATTGAATCTTTGGGATGTGCATAATTTCAGCCAGTAACAAACGTACTTTAAAATCAAGAGTGTCCTGTGATTTATTTGTGATTTATTACCAGACGTATTCAAACAGCTGTCTGCTAACATACATAGTACATACTTTTTATTTAGCATTTTAGTTTACGTTATTATACTGAATCCCATCAAGGTTAGTAAATATTACTCAACATGGATAATTGGTTTCTCAGCTCTGACTTTGTAAGACATTGTGTACAAATGCAGACTCCATTAAAAATATTAAACAGATAATAACATGTGCCATTCGTTCTGTAAATGCCACAATTTAAAGTTGATTTATTTATTAAAAAATATATTTCATCATTAAATATGTATACTAACTATGCAATTTTGTTGAGAATGTACCCAAGAGATTGCAACCTCTTTACCATTCAAATTATATTGTAGATTTAAAATAACATGCATTTTTACATGGATATGAGAAACCAAAGTGACTAATGCTAGAAAAACCATAAATTGATGTAGATACAGTTGTGGTTATTTTGCTGTTTTTTAAGAAATTGTGATATTTAGATCATCTGGGGATGCTTTTGAAACACTGTATAATGGTGTAATTAGAAAACAGTTTGCAGTTAAATGCATGTAGATTAATGGGCAGACTAGACATCTGTTAAGAGCTGCGGCGCAGCTTGTGTCTGCGGCTGTCAATGCGGCCTCTTGCTTCTGAACCTCTTCCTGCTGCTTGCTGGTTCTCCACTGCAGCTGCCCCGTTGACTTGAATAGTCCTCCCTCTCTATTACTGCTCCTTAGCACACTGGTCCTCTGTGATTGGACCAGTGTATACCAACAATCTGTTCCCCCAATGTTCATCGATCTCCGGTAGCTATCTAAAGGGACATTTTCCCCACTTCTATGCCTGATATTTGTTCATTACTCTACTGTTCTTGTGTGATTTATTTGATATTCATTCCATGTACTGACCTCACTATTCACTACCTTTGGTTTTTCTCCACCCACTACACTTCTTATCTGTTTCCATCCTACTGCTCTTAGACATTAGTGGGTAACTGAGTCAGGAGTAGTGATCTTGAAGTCCCCTGAAACAAAGACCAGTTCCCTTAACAAGAGTTAAAGGATGAAGACTTCGGGGTCCCACAGACTCTTCTCTTTGGCTAGGTTCTATGCTTCAGATTGAATATGACCAGGTGGATACCCTGCCCATCTCCAGCGAGTTGGGATAGCAGCTCACAAAAGATTTAAGAAGGTATTCCCATCTCACTAACAGGCTGTAAACATGTGGTTAAAGCTAAATAAAGATTATTACCAAAAACATTGCTGTTCCGGATTTGCTTCATTTCAGATTTAGAGCAGTTTTTATCATCTACTGATGACATAAACGTCTGTAGTTACCGACCACTTTTCTCTGCTCTAGTATTGTCCAGGCTGGTGGATACTCCCTAATGTAATCGGCAGGACAGACCTTACTTCTCAGTTTCTGATCTTATCATTCTACTGAGAAAAACTATGAACCCTTTAGATTAGAGAGGAGCCTTGTGGTAATCAGTCAGATTTGGTTTATCACATGTAGTTGTGCATTTGCATTAAAGGTAGAATCGCTTAAAAGCTATGTATCTTGGCAGATTGTAAGTTTTTCTCTCTCACTAGAAGCTTCCTCTCATGGCAAATACATATTTGCTAGCTCACATTTTTAGCCAGACATCGTACTTGGACAGTGTCATTCTTTTTCACAACCCCTCCATCACCAGTGTCCCTCTTAAGGTAAGTTCACATGGCTTATTTTGGGGGGAAAT
>JAODAL010031788.1:0-47937 GCA_025379985.1 Phyllomedusa bahiana
CCATGGTGACTACAAAGTTGAGGTTTTTCAAATTTAACTGAAAAGTGGCTCTCTCAACACAGCTGGCCTGCGCCAAAGTAAAAAAAAAAACGGGTCTGAAATGTATACTGATAATAAAAGGTATTTTTTGGTACCTATCAACCTGTGGTGACTACAAAGTTGCTGGATTCAAATTTAACTGCAAAGTAGATCTATCAACAAAGCTTGACTGACCAAAAGTGAAAAAAAACACGTATCTGAAATGTATTCGGATAATAAAAGGTATTTTTGGCACCTTTCAATTCACCTGTGGTGACTACAAAATTGCTGTATTCACATTTAACTGCAAAGTAGCACAGATGCACAGATTTTAACCTAAATTATCGCGTGATCTAAAAAATCCGATCAACATAAATACCGTGCCGATTTCAACTTTGTTGATTTTAATCGCTCAACACTAGTCATTAACTCTTCCAGGTTTTTGGGATAGCTGATCAAGAGATCCTTAAGAGTCTCTGACAATCCCTGCCAAAAAAGACACCGGAGCACTGGAACACTATGACTAAGAGACGTGCTCCTGAACTGCGTTAGTGTTTTTCACTGCATAGAATGTTGCCATATACATTCCTTTAGCTATGGATGAAATAAAGCTATGAGCAAATTTATATTTTTTTTATTTTTATCTGGAATTGGCTGCTGGTTTATTGGATTGCAGTTATAATTGAAGTCTGCGCTTCAAGACCTCAACGTGCAGCCAACTTGGATTTATAAGAGGGTGAATTGAAATACTTTGATTGTTTCTGGGAGCGCTATATTGTTCCACTGCGAGAGCAACAACCAGCGCCTAAACTTGTAGCAGTAATCCTCCACTGGTCGCGGCCCCTGGTGACTAATGACCTGATGTCCAGTTCATCATACATAAGCCCTAAAGCCTGAAAAAATAAGTCCACAGACAACAATTCTGGGGATTCAGGTTTCAAAGAGAAAGTCCAAGCTTTTCCTGTAGTAGAGAGATGGCAGAACCCATTCGTTTCTCAGTTCCTGATGAGTGAGACCTAAGGCGAAAATACAGTCTGCAGATTTCCTGGAAAGTCATGAAGGTACTGCAGTCACCAGAAAAATTATCTGCAGCAGGTTTAGCTTAGGCATGACAGGTGGGTATATAGAAGCTAAGCTGTCTTCTGGGAGGACATAGTCTACTGCAGCTGGACCCTCTGTGCTAGGTCTTGCATGAACAATGTCAAACCATGCATTTGGTCCACCAGTGCCTTAATTGATTCAATAGTCAGGAGGGCACTGGGTTCCAGAAACAAAATGGGCCTGTGGTTCTGTCAAGGATGCCCCAGTCTTTCCCTGGCTTACTCTGCCTATACACAGCACTCGTGCCTATCCTGAACAAGCCCTATTTAAACAGAGGCCAAATAGACGGATGACAAATAGGCACAGACACAACAGAAAACAGAAACGTACCAGAGTCAGGAGGGTCGAGGTCAAACTGGGAGATTAAGCAGTACAGCAGGCAGAAGAATAGTCAAAAAATAACTGAAGTACAGAGCCAGAGAAAATCCAAATGAGCAGCAAGACACAAGCCAGGAAACAAAATGAAATCACAGGCAAAGAAATAGGAAACGGGGGTACAAATATCCTGCTCCCGTCAGGGATTTGCCCAGGTAATTAACCGTTGAGGTTCCACACAAAAACTCTGGCTGAGGCTGAAAAGAGACAGAAACATTTAAAGGACAATACCCACTTTGCTCACAATAACATCTTGCTACATCCTTTCTCTTTTAACTGGAGGAACAATGAAAAAAATGAAAACACAACCGTTAACATGATCAAGTTAAAGGTAACTATAATATAGTACAGTTAGATACAATCCTTGAGGGGTGCAGGCTTTCTGATCATTCTGCCAGCTCTAGTAATATAAGAAGTGTCACTGTTTACATCTTGTTCTACTGTTTTTGGTAATCTGCCTTCTGATATGACCTATCTCTGGCCCGAATCCTCACAAAGATGGTCAGCAGTACCTGTTGATTCTTAGCTTGTACTTGTTGCCTCATTGTCAGGATATTATTCAAAAGGCCATGAATCATCTTGTTCTTGTGTTTTCCTCATATATTTGGTGTAATTGCTCTCACAATACAAAAATATGGAGAATGGAAATAATTAATACTTAATTTTTAATAGATACACAATAAAAATATGTGGAGCTACCTTGAGTCCAAAGGTGCTATGATGGCTTAAAGCACATACAAAGCCGTAAGACAACGCAAAACACAAGTATCAGAAATATGGTATTATTGTGCCAAATATGTGCAGTAATACAAGTCAACACAGGGAGAAGCTGACCCTATAACACGCCTCAGCACCAAGGCCTGCAAAATTCCTATAGCCTAATTTCAGAGAACCCATCCCAAAAAGGATGAACCCGACTGGAACCTTTCCCTACAAAACCTATTTTTATATTGTTCATTGTGTAGTGGAGCATGTTGTTAGTGACGGTCCTTGGTCATAAATCATTATTTTGTTGTTGTTGCTCTCACACTCGCTCATACTGGTAACTGGAAATTCAACATGGCAACTCATGAAAGAAATTAGATTAATTCAACAGGTTATTACAGCTGTATGGATACCTGATGTGTGTAGGGTTTTTTTGTGTGTGTAATATATGCAAAATTTTTTATCACATATTTATTTTTATTTTATTATTTCATTTATTTTTCTACACTTTTTTGTTTTTTACTTTTTTTAAAATCCCATGGAGGGATAACTGTTTTACATTTTTTATACTTCGTAATGTATTTGCATATTCATATATGCTAATACATAGTCTGCCCTGATCGCTGGATTCTTACATAGACAGCCCTGGGCATACTCTATGTCCCCAGGGCTGACTGTGCATCCATTCCCCAGGCGCTGTCGGGTCACCAGGAGTCCAAATCACCCGACAGAGCAGAGGAAAGCCCTTTAAATACGCTGCAGTCATGAACCGCGTCAATCAAAGGGTTAAACGCCAGGGAGCTGAGGTTTTCCCTGCTCCCCAGTGCTTGCAGAGGCTGCACTGGGAATAGGGCTGCGAAGCCGGGTGCCACAAACCCCGATGTCTACAGTGATGCCAAAAGATGTCGCTGCAGACGATCGACCTGCACCGTCCGACGTCAAAAATCGGCGGGCGGTCGTTAAGGAGTTAAAGCACCATTGGGATCCAGTCCAGAGATAGTCCTGTTCTGTTTAGTTCTGTAGAATTACTGAGGTCCTAGCTGTTACATCCAGAATAGAAACAGTTTAAATGAGTAAATTTCGAATGTCAGACGATAAGGTGGAAAATTAAATTCATAAAACTGTATTGGGTCATATGAAAATACAAAAAATGTATAGATGTGAAGCTTTCATTTACTAGGCTTTTACTGAAAATCTTAAAACTATGTTTAAACAAATTAAATTAATACAAAAGGGAACTAAAAAGAAAATAGAAACATTTCAATTATTTTACCATTTTAGCCTGATTCTGAATCTATCATCCAGTATGCCATTTACACTGCTAGCTTTTCTTTTTAGTTTTGACACTCCATTATCAAGCACCTTTTTCCTGAGTGCTTTTGTGTGGCACAAAACAGTGGGAACTTCTGGCTCTAAGAATATGTGCTGTCTCAATTTGGAAAGAAGTAATGTTTTATTATAAAATGTTAATTGAAAGAAAAATAGCTTTAGCAACCACATGACAATTAAGCACAGAAATACCTGGAAACTTTATGAAATGTACTTAACAAGTGAAATTATATACGCTGAAAGACTGTGACCTTAGATAACTGTCAAAGCAGCATTGTTCCTTGCATGTAATTCTGACAGTAGACTCCTAAGTAGACATGTTCCATAACCTGAGGCCTTCTCATTGGTAACAAGGTTAGGAAGTTAAGATATAAAGTGTGATAAATGCTGAGGCCTGGGTCTCTGCAAGTAAAATTCTGGATAATATGCTTCAGAGGTTTCTTATTGAAACCAGACTTGAGGAACATGAACCTTCTGTTGTTCTGAAATGAAAAACCAATTTTAAGTTACTTTAAATACTATACTGCAAAATTAAAGGAGAAGTCAAATCCAGAGACATAATAGACAATAATTCTGGTAGTCCCAGGACTCCTGAGAAACCAAACAACTTTTGGCATTGACTTTGAAGCCAGCAAATTGTCCCCCCTCCCCAACCCTTGCTGTTCTCAAGTTTTCCATTTAACTTTATAGTGTGTCCTACCTAAAAGTCCAATGCTGAAAAGTTTAGGGTACATGTTCTGTTTTCTTAGTGAGCCAAATGAACCTGCTGAGAAGACAGCCCTTTGCCAATCAAAAGAGCTCCAATTCCAATACTACCATGAAAATTGAAGTATTTTCTATCGATGTAACTTTGTTAGCCATGATTTGCTTCTGATACTTATATGCAGTAGAGTTCAGTAAGCTGCTTTAGACACCTGTCTGGTAGCTTCCTGGTTCACTTTAACTGTGAGCTGCTCCACTCTGGCATGTCCATGTGCTCTTGCACACCTTCATAGCTTCCATTTATCTCTCACATCAGTAGCAAATAGCGCTTTGCAGTTTCCATGTTGCTTATGCACTATGATTTCACTTGTCCACTCATGATACAACTTTACCACAGCAGCACGCAAACGGTTCACACACTGCACAATTTCACAAATACTGGCACCTTGGCCCAAAAGCCAATGATCCTCCCTTTTTACAACTCTGATTAATCACCCGTTGTACCCATGACAGCAAAGAGGGATATGTGTGCAGCCCATCGTACACCTGAAATAACCACTGAACCAGCTCACAGAAAGTGACTTCCTTCATGAGCTACAAGCTGCCGACATTGAAAGTAGTAAGTGGTCATAATAATATGCATTTGTCTATATCCAGAATGAAGAGGCTAAAGAGTGCCCCATTCTTCATCACAGACACAGTGGGACAAATCTACTAATTCTGTCTAGTATTTAGAACTTAGAATGCCCTACAGAATGCATTAAAGAATGCCCTAAATTTATTACAGTGGCTCATGCTGTATAGTAAATTTAGTCCATCTTTGAACACCTTTGTCTATCTTTTTGTCACTTAGTGGATGTCTTAATTTGGCTCATGTTTGTGCCATATTTGGCTGCACATGTGTGCTAGTTTTTTGGAACAAATCGATCAGCAATTCTGGCACATTTGAAAAATACTAAGGGACACATGTATAAAAACTGTCTAGGTCTTAAACGCTCTTTGTAGCAACCAATCAGAGCACCCCTCTCATTTCATATAGTGCTATAGAAAAATGAAAGGGTTGTTCTGATTGGTATCTATGGGTAACAAAGAGAGTTTTAGTCCCAGACAATTTTCATACATGTGGCCCTAAATCTGCCCCATTTTTTAAGACGGTGTCTCCCAACCCAGTCCGTAAAGATAACCCCAACAAGTCCAATGTAGTTATTCGGGTGATTTTATTTAATACTAAAGGTGACATCTATGAATTTTCATGCAGCATTTTTTTGCCGCATAAAAAACTGTTGCCACAATGTTCTATAGATGGCACAACACATTTTAATGCTCCTACAAAGTGCCAAAGTTTGATGCGAAGCTGCCATACAAAGTTTGGCGCATTACACTCTATGGGTGGCATGTATGTACAGTGCTGCACCAGCATTCTGATGTGCTTTCAGCCCAAAAACTGTTGCAGCTCTGTTCTCTAGATGTATGAACAGGCGCATTTCAAAATTAGGTGCATTTAGTGGTGGCCGCGCCACTTTGCAGTGCACCCAACATGTGGGGGTGTTCTGACGGTGTCGCACCACAACCGTATGAGTCTACACATTTATAACTGGAGGATGCCAAAAATAGGCGCACAAGTGTCACAATAGCCAGACCAAGTTAAAAGTGGTCTGACTGAGCCAGACTTGTCGTATTGGCACTACAATTCACCAAATGTATGTCCTGCAAAAGAACAGGTTCATACATTCTACACTACTAATGTGCGTGATACAATTAAGGAGTGGGGGCACCAAATTCATACATGTCACCCTATGTGTTTTAGACAGATTCTAGACACCATGTGCTGAGACATGTGCCAACATTTTTACGCCAGGGGCGTAACTTTGGTTTAAAAAGTGGAGGAGTGGGGGAGTTTCCCTCTTATCCCCTATCTTCCTATCCCTGCCTCCAGGCCCGGACTGACCATAGGGCAAACCGGGCATTTGCCCGGCGGGCCTCTAGGGTCCGGGCCGCAGGGCCGGCTCGGATCGCCCGCCGAGGAGGACGGTGGTCCCCCCCCGGCGGGCCCCGAGTGCCGGTCTGTGGCGCTACAGGGGCCGCAATGGTCGCATCAGCGACCGGACCCCTGTGGCAGGGGCCGACATGCCCCCCATCGCCAGACGGCTGCACGGCCGGTCACTGACCCAGCCATGCAGCCATCCACGGCCGCCGCCTGCACCCCGCGTGTGCAAGCAGCTACCGAGGCTGAACATCTGGGATCTACTGATCCCGTCTGTTCAGCTCCCAGGAGGCCGCGGGGCAGCGCTGGGGATTTAATGACGTCATCGCGCGCCTGCCCCCGCGGCCCGCACTCTGCAGTGAGCGGCACCGGCTCCAGAGTGAAGAGGGGACGGGACAGCAGGTGTCCGGGTGAGTATTACGTTTTTATTTTTTTTTTTAAACTTTCTTTCTGTCCCTGGCTGGGCCCTTATACTGCCCCTGCCCTGGCTTTTAATACCCGCCCCTGCCCGCCCGGCTGCCTATACTGCCCCCCGCCCTGGCTGCCTATACTGCCCCTGCCCCCGGGTATTTTACTGCCCCGCCCTGTCCCTTTTCTGGGCCCATACTGCCCCTGCCCTGGCTATATACTGCCCCTGCCCTGCCCTGGCTGCCTATACTCCCCTGGCCCCCGGCTGGGTATTCTGCCCCTCCCTGGGTATATACTGCCCCTTGGGCCCCGGGCCCCGGCTGCCTATACTGCCCCTGCCCGGTGCCTATACTGCCCCATGCCCGGCTTTTATACTGCCCCCTTTTGGCCCTGGCAATTAAAACTCCCCTTGCCCTGGCTATATACTGCCCCTGCCCTGCCCTGGCTATAAACTGCCCCTGCCCTGGGAATATACTGGGCCCCTTCCCTGGCCCTGGCTTTTATACTTTCCCCTCCCGCCCTGTCTATATACCCCCCGCCCTGGCTATAAAACCCGCCCTGGCCCCGGGGGGCCTAACTTGCCCCTGCCCTGGCTTTCCTATACGGCCCCCTGCCCTGGGTATTTTACTGCCCCTTCCCCTTCCCTGGCTTTCCCAAACTGCCCCTTGCCCCCGGGGTAAATTTCTTTCCCCCTTCCCTGCCCTGGTTTCCTAAAACTGCCCCCTGCCCCCCCGGGTGCCATTCCCCGCCCCTGCCCTGGCTTCCTAATTGCCCCCTGCCCCCCGGCTATTTTACTCCCCTGGGCCCCGCCTGGGGTATATTCTGCCCCTGCCCCTGGCTATATACCCCCTCCCCGCCCCCGGGTATAACTGCCCCTTTCCCTGGGGTAAATACTGCCCCTGCCCATATACTGCCCCTGCCCTGCCCTGGGTGCCTTTTACTTTTCCCCTTCCCCGGCTAATACTTTCCCCTTCCCTGGCTAAAATACTGGGCCCCCCCCCTCCCGGCTATATACTTGCCCCCGCCCTGGCTATATACTTTCCCCTGCCCTGGGTTCCTATACTGCCCCTCCCCCGGGGTGGCCCCATACTCCCCCGCCCTGGGTATTAAAATGCCCCCCCGCCCTGGCTAAATTTCTGCCCCCCCTGGGTATATACGCCCCTGCCCGCCCCGGCTATATACTTTCCCCCTGCCCGGGGTATATACTTGCCCCCCTTGCCCCTTTGGCCCCAAAATCCCAATATACGGCCCCTGCCCTGGCTAAAAAACTGGGCCCCTTTCCCTGCCCTGGCTTGGGCCCATTTCTGCCCCTGCCCTGGGTTATACTGCCCCCCCGCCCCCGGGAAAAAACGCCCCCCCCTGCCCTGGCTATATACTTTCCCCTGGGCCCCGCCCTGTCCTTCCTATACTGCCCCTGCCCTGGCTATATACTGCCCCAGCCCTGCCCTGGCGGCCCCATACCCCCCCTGCCCCCCCCCCGGCTTTCCTATACGCCCCCCGCCCTGGCTGCCCCATACTGCCCCCCGCCCTGACCTGGCTATTTTAAAGCCCCTGCCCCCGCCCTGGTATATACGCCCCTGCCCCGCCCTGGCTATAAAACTGCCCCTGCCCTGCCGCTGGCTAATACTGCCCCTGCCCTGGCTATAAAACGGGCCCCTTTTCCCCCCTGGCTATAAAACTGCCCCTGCCCCCGCCCGGCAAAATACTTTCCCCTTTCCCCCGCCCCGGCTATATACGCCCCTGGGCCCCCCGGGGGATAAAACTGCCCCCTGGGCCCCGGCTATATACCTTTCCCCTGCCCTGCCCTGGCGCCTAACTGGGCCCCCCGCCCTGGGTATAAAAATGGGCCCCCGCCCTGGCTAAAATTACTGCCCCTGCCCTGGCCCCCGGCTTAAAACTTTCCCCCTGCCCTGGCTATATACTGCCCCTTCCCCGGCTTTAAATTATTACTGGGCCCAAAGGCCCCCTCTGGCTGCCTATACTGCCCCCTGCCCTGGGGCCTAAACTTTCCCCTGCCCTGGCTATATACGCCCCTTTCCCCCCGGGCCCCCCGGCTATTTCTGCCCCTCCCCCCGGCTTTTATATCGGGGCCCCTGCCCCTGCCCCTTTTCTAAATTATTTCTTGCCCCTGCCCTGGCTAAATACCAGCCCCTTGGGGCCCGGCCCCCGGGGGTATTAACTGGGCCCCTTTCCCTGCCCTGGGGAAAAAATTAACCCGGCCCCCAAAGCCCGGTCCCCAAATTACCCCGCCCCTTTTCGCCCTGCCCTTTCTTTTCCCAAAAATGCCCCTTCCCCCCGGCCCCCGGCTAAACTGCCCCGGCCCCCCGGCTATAAACTGCCCCCTTGCCCTTCCCCGGCCCATATACTGGCCCCCCCGCCCCTTCTATAACGGGGCCCCTGCCCCTGGCCCTAAAAACCCTGTCCCTGGCAATAAACCCGCCCCTGCCCTTTCCCGGCTTATACCGACCCGCCCCGCCCCCCCTGGCTTTTATACGCCCCCTTTCCCTGGCTATTACTGGGGCCCCCTTTCCCTTCCCTGGCATATACTGCCCCTCCTGGCCCGCCCTGGGGGTTATATCTTTGGCCCGCCCTGGCTATAACTGCCCCTGCCCCCGGCGCCTAAAAAAGGGCCCCGTCCTGGGTATATACTGCCCCTTTCCCGCCCTGGCTAAATTCATTTCCCCCTTTCCCTGGCTATATACTGGGCCCCTGCCCTGGCTATATTTTGACTCCCCCTTCCCTGGCTATATTATGCCCCTGCCCTGGCAACCAAACCCTGCCCTGGCCCATAGAAAGCCCTGCCCTGGCTACCGATACCCTGCCCCTTGGGTAATGGATGCCCTGCCCTGGCTACCTATACCCTTTCCCTTGGGGTATAATGAAGCCCTGCCCTGATAATGATACCCTGCCTGGCTATATGAGCCCTGCCCTTTCTACGATACCCGCCTTTTCTACCATATACTGTCCCCGGGATATGAGCCCGGGCCCCGGCTATTTTGAGCCCTTGGCCCTGGGAACTGATTTTCCCTCCCCGGCATATGAAAGCCCTACCCCGGCTACCGATTCCCTGCCATGGCCCACCGATACCCTGCCCTGGCTATATGATGCCCCCGCCCTGGGTATAAATGCCTGCCCCTTTTTTAATGAAAACCCTTTCCCTGGCTTTTATTAAAGCCCCCCCTGGGGCTAACCCAAAAGCCCTTCCATGGCTAAACCATAACCCTGGGCCCCGGCTAAAATGATGCCCTCCCTGGTTTTATAATGCCCCCCCCCTTTCTACTGATACCCCCGCCCCGGCTTTTTATGATGCCCTTCCCTGGGTACCTATAAAACCCCGCCCTGGCTATATATCCCTGGGCCCCGACTACTGTTTGCCCTCCCTGGCTATATGATCCCTTCCCGACTACGATGCCCTTTTCCCGGCTAAACCCAAAGCCCTGCCCTGGGTACCTATACCCTTCCCCCGGCTTTCCATACCCCGCCCTGGCTACTGATATCCTTTCCTGGCTACCTATACACTGGGCTGGGTATATGATTCCCCCGCCCCGGGTACTGATACCCCCGCCTGGCTACCTATACCCGCCTGCTATAAATGCCCCCCCTGAATACTGGGGTTTTCCCGCCTGGCTAACCCATTTTACCCGTCTGGCTATATTTATCCCTGCCCTGGTTTCTGAAGCCCGCCTGGCTATTGAATCCTGCCTTTGGGTACCTATACCTGCCCCGGGTTTTTGGGGCCCTGCCCCCGGGTTTTATGATGCCCTGCCCCTGGCCCACCTATAACCCCGCCCCGGCTATATGATGCCCCGCCCGACTAATGAAACCCTGCCCCCGGCTAAATGAGCCCCGCCCTGAAATTTCTGATAAACCCCGCCCCGGCTATTGAATTTCCCCCCCCCCTGACTACTGATACCCTGCCCTCTATATGATCCCTGCCCTGACTACTGATAAAACCCGCCCCGGCTATAAGGAAACCCGCCCGCTACCTGAAAACCCTGCCCTGGCTATATGATGCCCCCGCCCTGACTACTGATACCCCGTGTGGGTATATGATGCCCTGCCCTGGCTACCTATTTCCCTTTCCCTGGCTACCCCATACCCTTTCCCCGGCTACCTAACCCTGGCCCCGGCACTGGGGTATCCGCCCGGGGTACCATACCCTGCCTGGCTATATGATGCCCCGGCCCCGGCTACGATAAACCCCGCCTGGTACCTAAAACCCTCCCTGACTACTGAAAAACCGCCCCGGGTACCTATATACGGGCTGGCTATATATGGGCCCCGCCCCGGTTACTGGGTTTCCCTGGGCCCCGGCATTGATATTCCCCCCGGCTAACCCAACCCTGCCTGGCTATATGATTGCCCCGCCCCGGCTATTTTGATGCCCTGCCTGGCTAAAAAGATACCCGCCTGGCTATATGAAAAACCCTGCCTGGCTTTTTGATTTCCCTGCCCCCGGGTACCTATACCCTGCCCTGGGTACCTAAACCCTCCCCCGGGTACCTAAAACCCTCCCTGGTAACCCATAAAACTGTCTGGCTAAAATGGGTGCCCCGCCCTGGCAAATATACCCTTTCCTGGCTACCTAAAAACCCTCCCGGCCCACCTCACCCTGCCCTGGCTAAACCTTAAAGGGCCCCGCCCGGCTACCTAAAGCCCTGCCCTGGGTACCTATACCCTTTCCCCGGCCCACCTATACCCCCCTGGCCCACCCCATACATTTCCTTGGGTGCCTATACACGTTTCCTTTCCCTTTCCTTTTATACTTGGGCCCTGCCTGCCTAAAAGTGTCCCTGCCCGCCTTTATACTGGGGCCCTGGGTGGCCTGCAATACTTTTCCCTTTTCCCCGCCTGCATACTTGGGCCCTTGCCTTGCCTACATACTGCCCTGGCCCCCCTTTAAAGGGGGGCTTTTCCTATTTTTCATGCCCTTATTCCCGACATTTTTTAAATTTCTAATTTTTAGGGGGCCAACCCTACGCTGTTTTTGGGGGAAATTTATAGAAATTCTGGAAAAAGAGAGTCCCCAAGATGTATTTGTGTTTAAATTTCCCACAGGGAAAGATTTGGACCCCGGGGGAAAAAAACAAATTTCAAAGCTGTACCGGACAAGAAAAAATTGGGAAGGGGAAAAACTCACCCGGGGGAAAACTCATGGGAAATTTGAAACCGAAGAAAAAAAAGGGGAAAAACAACTCCCCCCTCAAGAAAAGACTCCTCCTGTGAGTCTCTGCTTTTCAGGGTAAGTTTACTTCCCGTTTTTTGGGCAGTGCTGTGTTCATTGATGGTGACCTGACTACTGGGGGTGTGATTGGTGGGGTTTTTAGGTTAAAAGGCCCGGGGCTTATTAAATGGGCATGTGGGGTTGTTCCCCCGGGTTGGGAAAGAAATGCACCCCCTGACTCTGTGATAAGGGGGGTTTTTCTGCAAACCCCTGTTTCTCTCTTGCTTTTTGTGTTTGGGGGGTCTCACCAGAAACGGTTTTTTTTTCATTTTTTTTTGCGTTTTTTTGTGCAGAAATGTACACATTAACTGCTCTGCCCTTTCCCTTGCACAAAAACTCACCAAAAACACATAAAAAATGCACCAAAAATGCTCCGTGTGAAAGCACCTTTATAGTGGGGTTTATTTTAGACAGTGGCGAGGTGTGAGAACAAGGGAAAATTTTGAAAGCGGATATTGAAATGTGGGCTGCTGGGGGCTTAGTGCCAGGGCTGATTTTTATTCCCAGTCCGGCCCTGCCTGCCTCCCTCCCTCCTTCACTCGCCTTCCCTTTTACTTCACTTCCCCTCCCGTCCCTTCTCTCCCCTGCTCTTCCTGCAGTGAAGCGGCCCCCTTTTAACCCAGCTAGGGGGTTCTGAGGGAGTGCTGTGAGCTCCCCCAGCAGGTCCGGGCGGCGTCCTTATGGCAGACACTTTTGATGCAATCAGTAAGGTTATGAGTGACTTTCTAGTTACTGAAGTTTAGAGCTGGACTGGGACTAAAAAGCAGCCCTGGCAATGATACCAAACCAGCCCCCGACAATAGTTCCCCCTCTAGATGGAAATAAAAAATGTTGTGCAATGCAGCAAATTTCGCTTAACCCCTTCCATCCCCCATCACTACATTAAATTTGTTATACACACAACAGAATGAGGAAAATAAAAGAACCCAATCATACTGTACCACAAAACTTATTTTATTGCATACCATGCACCAGAAATGACATCACTCATTGCTCCCCAGAAATTAATTATATTACACGTGGTAGCCACATAAATTGCATTACTAGCTGCACCATAGAAATGTATTGCACATTTTACTAAAAAAATAATATAATCCACTGTACCCCAAAAATTTATCATATTACACACTGAACCCTATCACAAGGCATTATGGGAAAGGGGCTGAGAAGCCCACAGCGCCCTCTGTTGGATGTATCAAATCCTCAATTTGCTTTTGACCCACCGAGTCTTGAGAAAGCAAAAAGGATTTTTTAGCCAAGCCAGTATCTCTCATCTACAGACAACGCTGTTTTGGGATTTTTGTCCCCCTTCAGTGCAGAGTAGAGAAGATACTGCGGGCTGTGTGGGAGGATGGGGTAGCTCAGGAAGGGAAGATCTCTCCTTAAGAGGGGCACCGAACGAACGGCTTGTAGAGTTTTGTTTTGCCTTTTCGCCCTCTACTTAGCATCTGCTATCACAAGCATTTATGGGAAAGGGGCTGAGAAGGCCCACAGCGCCCTCTGTTGTTGTAACAAATCCTAAATTTGCTTTTGACCCACCGAGTCTTGAGAAAGCAAAAAGGATTTTTTAGCCAAGCCAGTATCTGTAGATGAGAGATACTGGCTTGGCTAAAAAATCCTTTTTGCTTTTTATTGACGTGGCTAAAAAGTGGGGGGATCGCCCCCCACCCTGAAAAATGTGGGGGGGGGACCAGTCCCCTCTGTACCCCCCTAAACTTACACCTATGGTTAGTGCCATAAAGTAAGGTGTGAAGTTAGACTAGGCAGTTCTAACATGCGCCACATTTATCAACACTTTGATAAATGTGGCACATTGTAAGACTGTCTAGTCTAATTTTATACTGTCTAAGAGTTAGACACTATTGATAAATCTTCTCCATTGTGTCTGGGATTCTCTGTTGGCAAAGGCATCTGGGCTGCTTGAAGGGAACATTGAAAATGCTATCTGATTGTTGAATTTTATAGAGTAGGAAGAGCTAAGAAGATTGCTAAATAGTTCTTTGAAGAAAAAATCAGTAGAACTTGTATTTTATTCATTGAAATCCTTGTTTATTCTGGGTTAAAGAGTCCACTAGGTGGTGTTATCAATGACTGACAGCCTTTCTTGTACAAACATGCATACAGAGATTGCTGTCACTGATAAGACTGCTCTCTGGACTCCTTAACCCAGAATTAGAAGGAATTAAAATTAATAAAATATAATAATGAATCAATCTTTTCCCAAAGACCAATATATCAATCCATTCAGCTCCATCTGCTCTATTACATGCTGCCTGCAGATCAAATAGCATGTTCAACATCACAGATACCCTTTAAACAGTTTCATGGCTCTCATACTGAAAACTGATGGAGCTTAGCTTGCAAGCGCCTAACTAGGAGATCATCTAAGATATCAATAAGGCAATTTAGAAGAACAATATACCTGGATTTTGCATTTACATGCATTTGGTTATTTTACCAACAAAATGTGTTAATAACATGGTCAGTATAGAGATCTCTCCCATGATTTATTTATACCCAGGAATTTAGCATAAACTGAGGGGATCATGTCTTATCGCATTGAGGAAAGAAGGTTTTCTACATAGACATAGAAAGGGAATTCCCTTTCTGTAGAGCAGTGAGACTGTGGAACTCTCTGCCAGAGGAACTTGTCATGGTGAATTCACTAACAGAGTTCAAAAAGGATCTGGTTACATTTCTAGAACGTAATAATACAAGCTATAGTGACCAGGATTCTGGAGAAGGGTCGAACCAGGGATCTTTTCTGATTACCAGACTAGAGTTGGAGATGGAATTTTCCCCTAAAATGAGGACAACTGATTTCTACCTTTTTTTTTTTTTTTGCCTTCCTCTGGATCAACACTATAGCACTTAAGGCTAAACTTGATATACATTCTCAGCCATACAAACTATGTAACTGCAGTATCTCCTCACATTTTTGTAGATAATGGATTATATCTTTCTGTGGGACAACAATGAAGATATGACACTTTGATGTAATGTAAAGTAGTCAGTGTACAGCATGTGTATGTGACGGTTCGGTGGATCCGCTGGACCACCGCAAGCGATGGTAGTTAAGCCACGCCAGGGAGACGGGAGTCTCAGGTAGCCCCGCCCCCCGGTCTTTTTCCACCAGAGCCCTCGCAGCAAAGCGGATGGACGTGCTGGCGGCGTGAGGCTACCAGGTCGTTAACCCCTGACTGACTTGCTTGCGGGTGGCGGGCCGCCGGTTACTGCGTGGTAAACAGATTCGTAAACCAAAGCGTAGTCCAGGAACCAGCAGAAAGGTCAGGCAGGCGCAGAGGTTCGTGGTCAGAGACAGGCAGACATCAGGGCAGGCTGCAAACAGGCAAGGTCAGAAACGTAGCGGAACGACGGTACAAACACGGGTAAGCAATACTGACACAAGGACACTCCAAACTCTCACTAAGCACAAGGGACCTACAAACTGGCATACGAGTGCTGGGGCGGATACATATATAGGACCAGCTCGCGCCGGCAATTAAGGCGCCTATTACCGGACTCTGGCCCTTTAAATTTAACCAGGGCCGTCCGCCGCGCGCGCTAGGGGGGCGCGGCATTGCGCACAGACGGCCGGGAATCAGAACAGGAGCGCCGTTCAACCGAGTTCGGGGCCAGGTAAGCAAGCCGGCGTGGGGACGAGGGGGCCGCGGGTGACCGCATGGCCCGCGCCGGCGGCCCTGGGCGAGGCAGGGGAAACGGCCGACAGGGGCAGCGGTGCCCGCGGGCCCGCCATGACAGTACCCGCCCCCCCCCCCCCTTAGGTCTCCGCCCTCCTTTCTTTTTGAACCTAGCCAGAATCGCTGGAGACAGATTGCCTTCCGGCTCCCGACGAAACCTCCTCTGGCCCGAACACGCCTTTCCAGTCGATGCGAAAGAACCCTTTCCCCCCTCCCTGTCTTCGGTGCCCGCACCTCCTTGACCTCAAAGAGGTCATCCGATCCGGCCACAGGAGACGGCGAGAACAGATCTACGGTGAAGCGATTCTGCACCACGGGCTTGAGGGAGAGAGACAATGAAGGCGTTTCGGGACACCGCAAGAGTGGGAAGGTCAAGCGAGCTTGTAGGACACCGGGGTTAAGCTGTACCGCAGTACACAAAAGGGGCCCAAAATATATTGAGGGCGCCAACTTGTAAGACTGGGGAACCTTAAAACGAATGTAATCTGGCCGATCGCCAACTCTATCACCAGGCTTAAATCAGGGGAGGTCTCCGGTTACCTATCGGCCTAAACCGTATACAGGAGAGGAAGTGCCGAAAAATACGGCCGAAAGGGGGCCTAGACGAGTGACCTGCCCAGAGAGACTTGTTACGTTCGTACTTGGGCATCCTCACGGCATGAACGTGACACGAAACAGCTGGGGAGAGTGGCGGGGTATGTGAAGGCCAAACACTGTAAAAGGGGCGGCTTTAGAGACTCCGAGTACTAGGGACTTGTAGAAAAATTCCGCCCAGGGAAAGGTCAGGACCCAAAATTGTCCTTTGGCCGGGCAGGGGACACAAAATTCGCAGTAAAGCGCCTAAGAAATTTTGGTTGACCCTCTCCACCTGCCCGTGTGGTTGAGGGTGTACGAGGACGAAAAGTCCAGCTGGACCCGTAACTGAGTACACAGAGCCGTCCAGAAGACATAGACCATACTGACTCCCTCTATCAGGAGGTGATGTGCGAGGGGACCCATGGTAACCGTAAGATATGGTGGTAAAGACGCCTGGGCTAGCTGGGGTGACCGAGGGAGTAACCCGGGCAAGGGCAGCAAAATGAGCCATCTTGGGAAGACCTCTCAACCAACTAGCCCAAATGACCGTGTTTCCGGATGAGGCCCCGGCAGGTCGGTGACTAAGTCCGTAGCAATATGGGTTCCATCGGCGTCTCCAGCACAGGGAGAGGCAGAAGTAGACCCGCGTGTCTGAGGCGAGGGACCTTGTTACAGCAACAAGAGGCACAGGCAAACCAAAGTCCCCGAATCGTCTTGCATGAGAGTGGGCCACCCAGTTAGTATGCTGGAGATGAGTTGTAACGGACTTGTGAATCCCAGGATTGGCTTCGCGAGTTTGGGGGACAATGTCCCCCATTTAAGGATTCGGAGCGAAACGCAGGACGGACGTAGGTCTCTTTCCCTGGTAGTACCTGTAGATGGTTTCACAGGACAGCAGCATAAGCCTGATCCGGAGGAATAAGTGGGCTGTAGGGGGCGGGCACCAAGCCTACCGTATCAGAGGAGTCTGGATGAGAGCGTCTGCCCTGAACGTGTTTTTTTTTCAAGCCGTCGGCCACGTGTAAGGAAGAAATTAAAACGAGCGAAGAAAAGCGACCACCTTGCTGTCGCGGATTTCCAATCGCTGGGCAGTATTGGGCAGATAGAGAAGGGTTCTTGAGATCCTGTAATTTTTTTTTGCGATGGGGTTTGAGAGGGCCCCACTCCAGCAGGTGAGCGCCATTCCTTCTTAGGGCCAATTTTATAGGCTAAGGAGTTCCTCGTCCCCTAGGGGTTTAGTTGCGCTCAGCGGGGTGAAGGTCTTGAGAGAGAACCCACAAGTTCTGCACATCCCCGAGAGGTCCTTCTTGAAGAAGAACTGCGCCGGCAACCAACTGAGGAGGCGTCGACTCTAAAACAAACGGCGCTGAGGAATCCGGGACGAGAGAGATCAGGAGCATAAGCGAATGGCGGCTTTAATACGTTTGAACGCCTCTTGAGAGGCCTCGGAAGGCCAGGATTTGGGGGCGGACCCTTCTTGTGAGGCGAACCAAGGTGGCAACCAGAGGATGAGAACTGAGGAATAATTGCCTATAATATTGCAAAGGCCTACAAAGCGGCTGAATGGCCCGAAGGCCCACCGGACGAGGCCACATTGGCATTGCAGGACTGCTGAGGTACTTGGTGGGGGTCCCATCTGAAAGCCCTTGATCGGACACGATGGTAACCCTAACAAGGCAGTGAGGTGCGTTCAAAGAGGACACTTCTTCGCCAGCTTTGGCATATATTGGGTGACGGGGTGGGGGAGTTTATTCGGAGACGTCTGAGCACCTGCGGGAGCGAGTGGTGACGGTGGGTCTCCGAGGTCTGGAGAATAGATGTGTAATGTCCAGATCCAGGATAGACAAATAACACAAAACGTTTAAAAGGTCCCCTGTAAGATCTCATTCACAAAGTGTTTGGAAAACAAGCCACCCGGAGGCGGTACAGAGACCAAAGTGGCATGACAAGATGAACCCGTAATGGCCGATCACGGGTGTTAAAGGCTAGTTTCCTCTCTCTCGCCAACCCGCTCGTATGCGAATCAGATTGTATGGCTCCACGGAGATGCCAATTTATAAAAGAGTTCTTGCGCCACGGAGGTGTCAAAAAGCTCGAGTTCAAAGGCAGGGGGTACCAGTCTTGACGTGTGTATTTTGTCAGAGCCACGGTAATAGAGTACAGGCCGATAGGTGTCCCATCTTTCTTCTCGACAAGAAGGAATCCGCTCCCCAGTATGAACTTTCGTAGAAGCCTTTGCGTAGGTTCTCGTGGATATAGTCGTCATAGCCTTTGTCTCCGGGACGGAAAAGCTAAACTCTGCCTCGAGGAGGATAGTCCCCCCAGAGCTGGCAGAATCTTTATAGGGCAATCGAAGGCCGGTGCGGAGGCAAAGATCGTGCCTGTTTTTTTTTCTTTCGTAAAAAATACATCAGCATAGGTCCTGGTAAGGAGCAGGCAGACCTGGCAGAGACTTCGTAGTTTGGTAGACCGCAATCTGAGAGGAGCGTGCGGACTGCCCAAGCCGGCATCGTAATGAACAGCCTGACCGCCAACGAAAATCCTCGCCTGTGTTCCATTCAGGGTCGGTAGCATGCTCTTGCAACCAGGGGAGGCCCAGGAGAGCTCAGAAGTATCATCGGAGGCAGTACGAAGTAACTTTCAGTAGATTCCTGATGTAACCCGCCAATCTGCAAGATGCGGGGCGCAGTGCAGAACCGAATTGGGCATCCTTTGAGGAGCATTCCCGACCACTTGACAGGAGGACACGAACTAGGGTTTTCTGCAGGGGGTCATCTGAAGCTCGTACTTGAAGACACCGAGTGGCTGTTAGCAAAGAATGGTTTACCGGCGGACCCCGGATGTCCAGGAGGGCGGTGGGGTCGTGAAGGTGCTTGTCCTGCGAGTTTCCCAGCAGAGAAACCGAAAGAGTCAGACGAGGAAGGCGCACTGACAGCCTAGGGTTGCCCTCTTCCTACCGACCCTAGGTCGGGAGGTTTTCGCCGGCGCGCACCGACAGTCTCCAATGAAGTGACCGATTCCACCGCCGCAGTAAGAAAGCGAGCATCTGCCTGAGACGTCGTCGCGAGCGTTCCGCCTGGTCAGATGTCCCTTTCCTTCCACCTGCATAGTTCGTCCGCAAGAGCCGTTGGGGCGGGAAGTGGAAGCGTTGAAAGAACGAGGAGGCGAATCGAGGTAGCCGGCCGTGGTCGGGTGGATGGAAACTTCGCGTTGGAGGCGAGCACTGTTGCCTCTCGGCAAAATCGATTTCGAATCCGGTGGCTAACCGTATCAGTCCGTCCAATGAGAAGGTCAGTCGCGACCCGCGGAGCCTCGTCCTTAATTAACTTCCGCGAAAGGCTTGCCAGAAAGGTAGCCACCAGAGCCTCGTTGTTCCAGGCTAGTTCCGAGGCTAAGGGTGTGGGGGAATTGCACAATAGTGTCCACAGGGGAGTCCTCTGACTGGATGCGGAGCAGTGCTGCGGCAAGCTGAAGGAGGTGCGACCGTTCCTCAAAGACAGTCCCCGGAACCCCCTGGAGAAGGCTTTGGCAGTTAGCCGTTAGCGGTCTCCCCTCGTCGCACAGCGAGTGCGCCCAGGCCCAGAGCTTCTCGCCAGTTAGGAGGCTAATAATAAAGCACTTTTATAGCCCGCTCAGTGGGAAATGATGGCCCAGCATCTCATGTAGAAACATCTGACTGAAATGAAACGCTCTGCACTTCTGTTGGTCTCCTTCATAGCGAGCGGGAGCCAAGTGCGCAGAGATGTCCTGGGGCTGAGCAGGGAGGAGCAGAGGCTGCAGGTTACATACTTGGGCAGGTGGGACGCAAGGCGGGCCGGGCAGGCGGAGGGGTTAGGCGAGCCGCAAGGTTGCTGCATCATGGCTGCGAGCGGTTCTGATGCCTGCTCTGGCTGGGCGACGGCCGCCGTAACGTCCCGGAGTTCGGGCAAGGTAAACCCTGGCGGAAATCCATGCCTGATTGTACTGTACGTTTCGGTGGATCCGTCTGAACCGGACCGCAAGCGGTGTAGTTAAGCCAGCGCCAGGAACGGAGTTGCTAAGTAGCCCCGTTTTCAAACCAGAGCCCCCGCAAATCGGGATTGGAGGCGTTGCTGCGTCGTGATGCTACCCAGTCGTTTCCCGCCTAAAGTGACTTGCTGTGCGGTTGGCCGCCCCGGGTACTAGCGTGGTACAGTGCGTAATCCAAAGCGTAGTCAGGAAATCAGGGCAGAAGTCAGGGCAAGGAGGCAGAGGTTCGTGGTCAGAGGACAGGCAGAAGAGCGGATCAGGGCAGGCGCAAAACAGGCAAGGTTCAGGAAACGTAGCGGAACGACTGGTACACAAAAAGCGGTTAAGCAATACGGGACAACTTGGAACTCCAAAACCTCTCCACAAAAAGCACACCAAACAATCTGGCAACAGGTGCCGGGGCGGATTACATTATATAGACGCCAGCGCCCCAAATAGCCAATTACCAGAACAACTGTCCCTTTAACATTTAAACCAGCTGTCGCCTGCCTAGCGCTAGGGGGAGCGCATGTGCCACACGGCCGGTCAGACAGTAGCTCCGTGCAAAGCACCCGGAGCGGGCCTGTAAGCAACCGCGTGGACGATGGTGGCCGCGAGTGACCCATTGTCCCCTGGGCCGCGGCCCCTGCACAGGCAGGGAAAACGGCCCGGCCAGGGGGCAGCGGTGCCCCGCCGCGCCAGCCATGACAGTGTAACAGTGTAAATTTGGTGTAGCTCTCAAACAACTCAAAACACTCATCAAATGTTTAAAACGCGTGGCAACAAAAAGTGGTGTTTATTACTCTCGACGACTCTCTCTTACTGGGTCAGTGGAAAGTGCAGCATTGGCACCTCCATGCAAGAACGTCTGAGTATTGACAAAAAGAATTATTGCTCTACATGAATGGCCTCTAAGCTATAAGAGAGATTGCCAACACCGCTTGAAACAGACTGCAGCGTGCTTTTGGCTAAAAGACCATACAGTTGGTGTACAAGAGAGGGTTTCCACTCAGAACAGCCTCCCATAGGGTTACCGAGAGACACGAGTGCACGTGCTCAGCCTCATATACAGAGATTGAGCTTTCAAAATAAATGTATGAATGCTGCCAGCAATGCTGCAGAAATACAAAGGGTCGGGGATAAGCCTGTCAGTGCTCACACCATATGATGCACACTGCATCAAATTGGTTTGTCATCCCAAAAGGAAGCTTCTTCTAAAGATGATGAACAAGAAAGCTTGCGAAACAGTTACGAATACAAGCAGACTAAGGGCATGATTTACAGTGGAACCGACGGCTGGTCTGATGAACCAAGATTAACTTATTTGGTTCAGATGGGTGTCAAGCGCTGTTTGTTGGCGGCAACAAGGTGAGGAGGACAAACGAATAGTCTACAGGCAAGCATGGGTGATTGGAGTGTCATGGTTTGAGCTGCATGGAGTCGTCCTGCTGTGGGGACGGTTTCAGTTTCATTAACTCGCTACAACCACCGGCCACTGTCATTTTTGATGGTGTGCATTTCAGGTGCCGTTTCGTGCGCAGCACATGGTCTTTTTTTGGCATCGCTGCAGACATTTTCGGAGTTTGAGGCAGCCCGGGGCACCAACAACAGCGCTGAGATCGGTGGCTGTGACTAACACAGTCCGATCCTAGCGGCAGCTCCTGCAAGGAAATAGCACCCGGTAGTAGGGAAACCCTCCGCTTCATGGTCCTTTAAGCCCTTTGATTGCAGCATTGTCACTGAAGCGCAATCAAAGGGTTTTCCTGCTCTGTCGGTATTGGAGACGACCGCGTCGGCCCCAACAGAGCCCGTGGAAGGCTGTAGTCATCCCGGGACCCTAAAGTAGCCCCGGACTGTCTGTGTAACAAGGCCAGTGATCAGGATTAGACTGTGTTGCTGTCCCTGAATCACTGCCTGTGTCAAAGGACACAATTATAAATGTAGTGCCGCATTTAATAATAGCGAATACATTACTAAGTAAGAAAAAAAAATGTTTACGCACTTCTCCCTTCATTGGTATTTAAAAAAAAAGTAAAGGTGTGTAAAAATAAAAAAATAAAATAAATAATAAATATAAAATAAATATTTAATAAAAAATAATTGTGTCATACATTTCACACAACAAAACAAAATAAACCTATAGATATTAGGTATCCACGACACGTAATTCACCTTTGTAAGAATATTCTAACAAGTTAATTACTTAATTGTTGAATTTAAAAAGAAATGTAACAAAAAACGAAACAAAGAAATTTTAAAAAAAATTGAAGAAAAAAAATCGGCAATTATTTATAAGTGAACTTAAAACTATAACCCCTATATATACAACTCATCTCGAATAAAACATGCCTCATACAACTGCATCATTGAAAAAAAAATTACAACTGTTGAAATGCCTAATGGAGGCAGAAGACTGAAAAAAAAATGTTCTGGTCATTAACTACTTTTCAAGGGCTTAAGGGAAATAAGAATGCCAACATGTACTGGGACATACAGAAGCAGAGCATGATTTCCTCCCTTCCTTAAATGGAAGGTGGAGGAGCACAATGTCTCTAGCATCCATCAGGTCCGTGATCTCGTCATAGAGAAGAAGAGGATTCCAGTGGCAACCTGTGAAGCTCTAGTGAACTCAATGCCCAAGAGAGTTAAGGCAGTGCTGGTAAGTAATGGGGGCCACACAAAATATTGACACTTTGGGCACAATTTGTCCATTTTTACCTAGGGATGTACTCACTTTTGTTGCCAGCAGTTTAGACATTGATGGCTGTGTGTTGAGTTATTGTGAGGACACACCAAATTTACACTGTTATACAAGCTGTACACTTATTACATTATATTGTATCAAAGTGTCATATCTTCAATGTTGTCCCATGAAATGATAAAATATAATATTAACAAAAATGGGAGAAGTGTTCTCACTTTTGTGAGATACTGTATGTATTCAAGTACCTGCAGGTAATGTCTCATTATTTTCTTTGTTAAAGTTTTGATGCTAGAAATATCTTTACAAATTAAAGATCTTACTTAACAAATCTAAAATGTTTAAAAAGAACCTTAGAGCTCAGTTTTGCCATTTTGTATAGCTCTAAATTAAAAACTGCTAATTCTAAAGAGGATTTTGACTATAAAATGACTGATAATAACTGATAATCAGCAGCTCATTGGAGCAGAAATTAGCCAGTGGAACAAAGAAAGGACTTTAGAATTAAAATGCTACTTTTGATATTCACTTTACCATCCATTTAATGTATTAGTGGTGAGCAGATATGTAATTGGCATGTCCCTGGCATCACCTCTGCCATTTGTGCCTCTATAATTATGTTAAATTTCTTTGGCCTTGCTTCTCTCATGTCTCGGCATGGCTTCCAAAATGATCTTTTGACTTACAGAACAAAATGTTTTTTTTGCCACAAATGTTTGCAATGAATTTTGTACTGTACTTTTCTCAGTAGTAATTCACAAAATGAACAGTTTAATACTTGATGTAAACTCATATTTATGAAAAATTAATTGAACACAACTTTATTTTCTTACATCAAACTTTAGATAAAGACTGCCATATACATAATTTTAAATGTTGCAGAGGTGCTCCGGTCGCTTCATTGTTTACCAACAGATATAGTGGTTGTGATGGGTACTGCAGCTTAGTCCTTTCTACATGAACGGGTCTGAGGGGCGGTAGATAGCTGTAATACCAGTAAAATAATTCACAAAATATGTGGAGCTGTGCCTGTTAAACAAAGAGGAAACATGGCTCCTTTATTAAGCTGGCCCCTTCAACCAGTTGATGTTGAAAGGACATAAGTATGATTCCTGGAAAAACTATGTAATGACATTATGTATATGAAATCTATAAGACAACCTCATACATCTTTCTTAATGGAATGGCTGTTAATGCAATGGATGAATTAATAACCTAAAAGATCTATGCATAATGTCTGTTTCAGCATAAATTTATGTATTTTGTTGTATATATTCCTTGATTTAGTTCTACATTTTCCATTTTTCTTTGGTTTTCAACTGAATTGCTTTTCCAATCTAAGGAAAAATTCCATACATCTCAAGAGTTGACACTGATGACCTCTCTTTAAGTATTCGAGATAGGGTTGGAAATATTGCACATAAATTCTTTATTCCGGAGTTTTGGCTTGGGAAGAAAAAGGAAGAAAACTGTCTCTCCAGGGTCACCTAGCCTGTACATATATAGTAGATTTTAACCTCAAATTTAATGTGTTATATACAATGTGTAACAGCTCACTTATATTTGGACACCACACTGGACCGTCTTGGGGGTCACACTTAACTCTCGGGATCGCCATCCTTGGTAGAATGATTATGGCACTTCAGACATATGGCACACTGACATCAAGCTTCTTTTTAACACTTGCCTCAGCCAGCCTTATTCAGGCAGAAAGAAATAAACAAATACAAACAAAATCCTAAGCCGTCTAGCCACTAACTCACCATCAGAGTCCCTCTCTGACCAGAGGTCTGTGTCTACCACACAACATCTTAAAACAACAGTATTCTTAGAGTTCTGTATGGCTTTCCTCAAGCCTCTGGGGCCAGAACCTCTCTCCAGCTCCACTGTCACTCCCCAGATCACCTGGAGTGCCAGGCTTTTTATAAGCCTCCAGGGACCCACACAAATTCTGTCCTATAACACGGGGAATAGGCACCCACACAACACTTTGCTTACTCCTGGTAAGAGCTGTCCCGGATCGGCTGAACCAGCTATACTAACGTAAATGCCTGCCAACCACTCACTATGGCTGACAACACACATGAATGGCTCCTTTACCACCAAGGCCAGGTAAACTTGGTGACATGTTGCTTGCCAGTATCCTGCTTTACTCCACCTTGTGGCAGAAGTATGCTCCGTCACGCTGCCACATATGCCCTCCCCCCTTTAAAGGGTTGTAGGTCTTTTTCACCTTGCACAGCCTCCCACCAGGGTTAAAACTCGTACACAGGGGAGTCCTCTCACATGGCTTAGGTTGCACTCAGTTTCTCTGGGGAAGCACCCCACTTTTCTCAGGGAATTCACTTTTCCCCCACCTGTTTCATAACACCGGAGATATATATATCCCATTTCCAGCTGGACAGCACCGGAGTCATCCATACACTTGGCCCCTACCACATTTACCCAGGTACAACATCCCCCCAAACATCTTCAGAGGTGGAGACAAAATTGTTCACATACAGCTCAGCCATGGGCCCATACCATGCATTCACACCACAATGGGCAACAAACAGTTTACAGCAACTTATTATAGGTGGCACAACTCATGCAGGCCCTGCAATCACCTCCAAGGGAGAACACTCAGGATGCCTACTAGTTAACCCAAAGGTAGTAACCAGCACATTCCCACCCCTGATATCAGCACCATTATACCTAGTAGCCAGACCATCCTCTTCTTTGTCTGCCTTCTTCCACCCACAGATTACATTTTCTGTGTTCCTACTGGGTAGTGTCCTCACTGTTTTTGGGCTCTGCAGAGGAAAAGGACCCCTGGTTGGACCCAACAAGCACACTAGCTTCACAAGAAGCTGAAATGACAACACACCTCTAAGGGTTGCTATCCATCATGACCCAAATGGGCACATCTGAGCCCCAACCTGCTACCTCTTTATCTGCAGGTTTATAATAAGACCGAAACTTCTCTTCATCACAAGGCCTATGTTCCTCACTGACCATCTCTTGACCCGGAGGCTCAGCTACAACCTCTACTTTCTTTGGACCATGAAGCTGCACCTCTTGACTACTTGACGTCACCGGAGGAAATCTGGTCTACCCCACTGACCGATTCAGAGATGATAACTTCCCATGCACTCGGATCCACTGTGGCCCCATTAACTTGAATGCTGGTTATTACAACTTACCAACTGCCATCCTCTATATAAAATTTGTCGGTTACCATGACATTACCAGGTGTTCCACTAGTGTCAGAGGACACATTCCTCTGTTCACACATCTTATTGGCAGTGTCAATCAGCTTAATTTATCCAACCCGAGGTGGAATACTTCATCTCTGTACATGGTTGCTACGGGAGAACTCCCTGTGTCAGTCAGGATCACAACTGTATCTTGCCTGCCATCAAGCTCACCTTGTCTGCTGGAGTCAAAACAGACATACAGGACACCTGACACTTCCCACATAGTGGCAGGGGTGATCATCTTTATGGGTTTCCCAGCAGTGTTTACACTAGAACATGAAAATACCTTTCTGGGACCAACAGAAACAGAACATAACAGGTGACTATCCACCACATTAACTGCACCAGAATCTGTAGCAGCAGCACTACTCAACAGGTTGGTAAAAATCACTGGATACACATTACCAGCGCTATTTGTACTCTTGTCCTCCATTGCCACTAGGGGCACACCTACAACTTGCTCGTTACCATCCTGTTCAGACAGTGCACTGGGGTCAATGGTATATACATTTACCAACTGGAAATCAGACACTTCACACATAGCTGCAGGGCACTCATATTCATGAGTTTTTACAAGAGGTGCAGAGGATACCTGGTTGCTATGGGAAACCACATTAGCTCCCCCCTGAGACATCCCGGATTGGCTGAACCAGCCATACTAATGTTAAAAAGCTGCCAACCACCCACTATGGCTGAAAACACACATGAATGGCTCCTTACCCACCACGACCGGGTAACCTTGGTGACATGTTGATTGCCAGTATCCTGCTTTTACTCCACCTAGTGGCAGAAACATGAGAGCAACTGAGGTTGCTCTGCCACACATGATAGAGTAAACGTTAAAGAGACATGTTACATAACACATACCAGTGCAAATGTTAAGTCTATGTTTGGTGCATTTTGGTATGTAATGAGTTAAACATGAGATTCAAATTTGCTACATCTATAAATCAGTGTCCAGCACTCTGAAGAGCTTTGAAACAAGACACTCACTTACAGTTTTGTTTCAGAGTTGATGCTCTCCATCAGTGCAAGGTAAGTTCTGATTTGCTATGAAAGATGCCTGAGTCTCTTTGGGTTTCTTTTGTTTGCCTTACAGGGCAGCCACTAGAACAATGTTCTTCTTTCTCTTGGAAGAAATCTATTTTACATATTTTTCACATGAAGCAGAGATCTAAAGACGTTCTGCTATTGTTGCCCTGTTTGGTTTGATACAGATTCCACTGAAGTTGTGAAAAAAATTGGATTTGGGGCATCCCAAACCCAAATTTTTTCACGGTTTTGTCCCTAACCTTAATCATAATCCTAAATTGTGGTTAAGGTTAGGGGTTAGCGTGCCCGTTTAGCAAAGCGATGCTCCCATTGCCACCTAATCTCTGATCTCATGCATAGAACTTATGTTATGGCTAAGAGAAGTGACATCCGATGTTGCATCCAATGTCACTTCTGCTTATAATAACATTGGGTCTAAGTAACAGAAAGTGACTTCGGGCCGCAACTGGAGCGTCACTTTGCCAGACTGGTAATCTAATAAACCAGTAAGTTAACCACTAAAACGCCCTAAGTTACAGTTAAGGTTACGGTTGATTTTTCCTTACAATTTTAACCAAAAATTGATTTGGCCCTACTTGAACCACAGCACTTGGATTTGAGTCAAATTAGAGTTTGACCCGAATGCAAAGCACAATAATATTCCCAGCTAACTAAATCTCCAGAAGGAAAACTTAACTTTCAAGAGCCACTGCTTTGTTTAAAAATTAGTACATGGCTATATGTCCCTATGTAAAATCTGTGTAGGACTGGAGAATAGGCCCCTGCCCTCCTCCTTATGCAGTAAGCTGGCAACAGAGGAATCCAACTGAGCACTGTTTGTGGAACTTTTGGAAGCATGATCAAGGAATTGCTATAAAAAAGTAGTCTACACTGCATAAGATCAACGTATTTCTTAGCTTGGAAAATGTCATATAACAGAAAGAACAGTGACCTCAAAAATATGAGGCAAGAACAAATAACAGAAATCCCAAATCGTTTATAGTTTACGTTTATTGTATGGGATAATCAATTTTTCATTTTTGACCCAAGTTCTCCTTTAATGACCTGAGACTCTCCGGTGTACTTATGTCCATTAATCAGCTGCGAGCAGCCATATGGAATTTACCCTTGGATGACATTGGACATTACATTGGACTGAAATGATATATGTTGAGTCTGAATTAAATAGGTTAAAACTGAATGGAAAACTATAACTTCTCCTGTAAATGGCCTGATGTTTTAGTGCACATAGACAGGAAGTAGTGAGGGAGTCTGGGATTTGCAGTCTACATTATTTCACAAGAAGGACACTTTCATGATAACTACATAAATTCTCAGGTCATTATAGTAATTCTCTAGTTTTATCTGATCCTGGGAGAGATTCATATTTTACACCATCAAAAGACAATGAACCTTGTATTAATCTTGACGATATTTGTAGGATGAAAAGTGATATTGGACAGTGACATGTTCTGTTCTTCCTCCAGTTAATAAAGACTAATCCCAGTCATAAATTCCTATCTAAGAGACAAAGATGGGGAAATTACCTATAATGACTAATAATAATAATGACGTAATTCATCTTTAGTCAACTAACTACTAAAGTCCTATTAGAAATGATACGGACTTATAAAATGCACACAGAGAAAAACCTTTGCAGCATATTACTTTTGTTTTGGGGTGTTGCTGACAAAACACATATACTATACATAAATAATGAGGTTCATCAACCGTGATGAGCAAGCACTCTTTACAGTTACTACCCACCATTTTTTCTTGACAGAGGCTCCAATCTCAAGCAACCGATCAGAGCTCCCCTTTAATTTTTTTCAGAGCACTATTTGAAATGAAAAGGGAACTCTAATTGGTTGCTATGGGCAACAAAGAAGGTCTTAGACATAAAAAGTTTTCATACATGTGGCCCTTAATGTTTAATATAGGGTTGGATGGTGAGCATGGAGCAGCGCTGCATCCAAGGTGAGGGGAGAGGTGAGTTTACTTTTTTTTTATCTTTGTAGGGCAGCAGTTTATTATTAAAATAATAAATTTAAAAAAGTACCAATTAATCCCTTTAAATATGGTGCATAGTTTGTAAAATTATTCAGTAAAAAAATAACAGACTCCAAATATCATTGGGGTAGATACTCTAGTACTATAGAAATTGTGCTACAAATCTGGCGCAATTTGCACTAAAATATTGACTTACGGATGTAGCAGAGATTAGCTTGATCATGATATTATAACTAGTGTTGAGTGAACAGTAAAAAGTGCTAGTTCGATTACAACCTCAAACTTTTGTGAGTTTGATTCGAAGTTCTATTCGAACTCGAACTTCGAACCCCATTAAAGTCTATGGGAGAAGATGCTCTGGTTAATTTTCATACCTATACAGATGAGGAGAAGCTGGATTTACCATCCATAACAGTAAACTGTATACGTGGAACAACTTAGTGAAGAAAATTTGGCTCTAAGATTGACAGAAAAAAATTGAGAGGCTAAAATAATTCATTCCTTTCAATGGCTAACTGAAAAGATGAGGACAGCTTGCAAGTAGGGGCGTAGCTATAGGAGGTGCAGCGGGAGTAGCTGCTACATTTCTCTGCATCCTGAGGGGGGCCAAAAGCCCCTTTGACACATGGGAGATTTGGAGAAGGTGTGTTATACAATTACTGAACCCTCAAAACTGCAAAAACAGAACTTTTGGGCTCTGAGTATGATTTAGCAAATCCAAGCACTCTGTACAATATATATCCATGTATATGAGAGTTAGGCATTATGTGAGCCTGCAAATGTTGCCAAATAATAACTTCTGAGTGTGTTAAAGATGCAGCCAGCAATACCAAACTCCCTAACTATTGATGTCTATGGAGAGGAAAATGCTATCTAAGAGCAGTCTGTACAGTACAGAGAGTGGGCTGAAAATGATGTTCACAAGGCAATACAGTGAAATATATATGACATGGTCATTTGACTTTAGCAGCCAATGAGAGTACTACACTTCAGCGATGACGGTTTTTGACACTTCTCTGTACTCTGCACCGATTGGATGGCCGCCAAATGTGCAGAAATGTGATTAGATGGCCACCAAAAGTGCAGAAAGCTGCTGAAAAGGAAACTGAAAATGGCGTGTCAAACTAGAACTTTACTTGAATGAACAGTAAAATGTTCGGTTCGGTTCGAGTTCTAAAAATTTGAGAAGTTCTACTAGAACGTAACTTTTCTAGAACAGTTCAATCAACACTAATTGTAACGTTTTGTGTAATTTGTTATTTCTAAACAAAAAGCCATCGAAAAGCATTGAAAAGTTGAATTTATATTCTGTGCTGGGATGTCATGGAGCGTTAACTGTCAAGTTAATTTTTGCTACATCTAAACATGCTTAACCCTACATTTATTATGTATTTCTGAAAGTTTTTAGACACTTCTGCACTACATCCAACACAAGGGTATGTGGAAATGAGCTTGGTTTAATGGGGAAGAGAGGTGCCTATCATGTGCACAGCTGTGCAGCAAACAAATTAGTGGCATAAACCAAGCCAATATATTAATTACTTTTAGACCTTTCTGGTCTAAGGGTGCTTTCACACAGTGCATTTTTTATTTTTTTGCAGAAATGAACATCAATTCATGCTGTGCATTTCTGCAAAATAAAAAATGCACCAAAATCACAAACAAACGCATTGTGTAAAAGTACACTAAGTTTACACTAAGGTTGACATGTATGAAAGTGTTGTTCACCCTTTTTCTGGCGTACAATGCATCTAACTGAGCAGTTTAGAATGTTAAATGCACCTAATGAATGTGTTAGGCGCATTGTTCATAAGACTTGACACTTTCTAATGCACCTAACATGAAGTGGTGTTCTGGGGGCGTTCTGGGGGCGTGTCGCACCACACTTGTAGTATTAGACACATATATGAATGTGGATCAACAAAACTAGGTACATTACTGCTCGGACAGGCAGACCTATCTCATTATGGCCTGCCTGAGCCTGAGTTGAAGTGGAGCTGGATTTGCTCTAAGAGGCAAAAATGTCCATTTATTTTCTCAACTTACAGCAGACATTAATATAAAAGTAATTTATTTTTATTACCAAACTGTATAAAAGTAAATATTTAATTTAATGAAAAATATGATCATATAAATTATATAAAATATTTAATATCCCAAGAAAATTTAAAAATTTCTCCCTATAATGTATTTAAGAATTAATAGAAATCTAAAACTTAATTTTACTTTAAAAAACTCATTGATTTTGTTGTTGAGATTTTTATATTTAATTTTATTACATCAAATTTGAATGTATTTTTGCTGCTCTCATTCTTTATTCTACATACAACAAGAGCCAGCACAGCACAGGTATTGCAGGATCAGTATCATAGTTTCTATTCACTGACATGCTATTCTGATGACTTCTCTTATTTCCAGCCTGTCTATAACCTTAATACATGTTAGGCGCATTACTTATAAGCCCAAGTTCTGTAATGCACCAAACACACAGGCAAGGCGCGTCGAACTTTACACACATTTATGAATGCACAAAAACCACTTTTATACATTCAGGCGCATTATATACTAAAAATGAGACTGGACTGTTCACTTTGATGCACCTTCCTTCATACATATCGCCCTAAGTGTTAAACAGTGTTAATAAATCTGCCCCTCTGTGTTATAAGGTATGTCTCTATTAAAAAACTAGCACAGAGAAAAAGAGGCAGCACTCCAATAAATGCAAATGTAATAATCTAATGATGCAATGTTTTGGTAACAGGGGTGTTAACAGAAAAGACTGAACCTTATGGCAGACTTTTGAAAGGCTACTCCTTCCCCACTCATGTGGATTTTACTCGTAGTGACAAGGGTGAAATTTGCCATAAAAAAATTGCCATTTTATAAAAATCTGTGCAGATTTTTCTTGCAATGTGTAAATAAGGTTTTTAAGTTTTTATTCACTTTAATTATGCTTGCACTATATTATGCAGCATAAATATTTTCTTGCGCTCTGATTTGCTACAAAATTTCAGTGTAGAATCTCAGCATGAAGTGCACAGCAAATCAATCTTCATGAACATGTGCTAAAGAATACTCTCCCCCAAGGTGATCTAGGGTTCATTCTTTCAACTTTTTGCACTGCCACTATCTCCATTTGTGATTTTATTATTTCCTGCTGTTTGCAAAAAGGTCTGGATTAATGGATACAGTGTAGCATAATCACACTATTTCATAACAATTTATGGAAAACTGCAGCGCAAAATGCAACCTGTGAAATGAATGCGTGGAAATGGTGGGAGCTGAAAGAAAAGAGGAATGGAAGCTTGGCCTTGGGCCCCATTGTCCACAGCTTCATAGCCTAAAGTGTAACTTTAAGCTCCCAGGCCTTAATGCAAAAAGTAAAATGCGGCCCACCCGTTACCATGCATTGTTTATAATTAGAGATAGGCGAATTGATTCTAACGAAGTGGAATTCGTTTAGAATTTCAGGAAAACTTCAGGTTATGAACGAAGTCGAAGTTTGGGGTATACTTCGCTGTGAACGAGTCAAGTGTGCTTTTGATTGTTTAAAATTGGCTGCGAGCACATTGGCGTAACCAGGGGCATATGAACTTGGGTGGAAAAAGGGCATAGCCTACATGACATGTGCAGAGATGAAGACAATCAGAGACCGGCGGGAATCTGTGACTTCACCGCACTATTATAAAGTTCCGGGGCGCGATGGTTAGCTCATACCTCTCTCTGTACTCAGTAGGTAAGTGCTGCCGCGGCTGCTTCATGATATCTCTTATTAAAGAAACTCATTTTTATACAGCGATTTTTGGGGGGCTTGTCACAGCTTGTCTCAGAAGACTGCTCTTTACGTTCTAATTCTGATTTTTGTGGGGGATTGGTACTGAAGTCCAGTGTGCGTTCCATATGCAGCCCTGCATATCATTTTAATGCTATCTGCTCACTGGCACTATTGAATATCCAAGGGTTATCTAAGCACTGTTCCTGTTGTATTCATTTAAAGAAACAGCATTTTAAAATCCAAATACCACTTAATTTTTGGTTGACTCTTTTCTTTTGCGCAATTTACAGCCAGGGGTTTAATTAAAGCGTTGTTCTGCTGTTGTGGTACTAAAAGAAAACTGTTCTTTTTCTACCCGCCAAAATAAGTACATTTTTCCTGTAGCAATAATTCATTACGATAAGGTTTAATTACATGTTTTTCTGTTGTGTGTACGTAAATATACACGCATTTTTACCGCTACAAAGCTGGTTAATTGTTGGCAGGAATATCTCTTTTGCGCAATTTACTCTTAGAGGTAATTTTACGATCATGCGTTTGCTCTGCTGTTGTGTCACTAAGAGAAAGTTCTTTTTCACCGCCAAAAAGACATTTTACTGTAGAATAATTCATAACAGAAGGTTAATTACAAGTTTTTTGTTGTTGTTGTACCGTTTAATATACACACATTTTTAACACGCTACAAAGTGGTAATTTTTGGTTTGCTCTATTCTTTTGCGCAATTTACATCCAGGGGTTAATTAAGCGTTTTTTTTCTGCTGTTGTGGTCACTAAAAGAAATCGTGTTGTGGCATGGGAGTTTCATGTTGTGAGGGGTTACTACCTCTGCATTACCAAGACTGGTGATGAGGACAGTAGTGGGCAATGAAACACATATCGATGATGATGTAGCCGACCGCACTTGGGAGCCGGGTAAGAAAGGGTTTCATCATGTGGAAAAGAGGGCGTCAGTTGAGCGTCAGGCGCGGTGCAGCCGAAGTGGGGAGTGTGCCCGTGGTCAGCAGGGCAGAAAAGGCAGGTCAAGAAAGTAGCGGAAAGGGGGCCCCCCTCAGCGGGGCAGCGGGGGAAAGTATCATCGGTGGGGAGCGTTGGGGGTTTAAAAATCAGTATCGGCGGTGTGGCGTTCTTTGCTAAACGGGAGGGCCGAAATATGGGTAAGTAGAATCTGTGGGCAGAAAGTAAAGGTGGCCGGGAGCAACGTTGGCCCACGGCCTGCGTCAACACATGCGCGTACCATCCGTGGCCTTGGAAAAAGCGTGGCTCAGATGTGGGGGCCCCGCCGCCCAGCAACAGCGAAACCCAGCGCCCGTGGATGCTTGCCTTGCGGGCCAATAAAGGGGCCCCACCCCTTGCAAAAGGGAGCGTTTCTCTTTGCCTAATCTCCCGGCCCAGTGCTCCTGTCCTCGCTACTCATGGCGCCACGTCGCTCGCGAGGCGTTTTCAAAGAGAAAAATATGCGTCCAACCACCCAAAGGTGCAAAAGCGCCCTGTCCTGCCAAAGTTGTTGGTACTGAGTCCCTCCCTTTCCAAATGGTGGACTCTGCCCCTTTTCAGGAACTAATGGCTTGTGCTGAGTGGAGAGTTCCAAGCCGTAAAGTATTTCCAAAAAGGCAGAACAGCAAAACATAAATTGTAGAACAGAAGGTGGGCCAGTCTTGGTTTGGTTTGTTCCAAAGGGCATGGCGCGCGGACGTTGGGCTGAAAATATGGGCAGGGGCCGTACATGTCCTTTACCCACTGGGTGAATGCGCTTCCTGCCAGGCCCCCAACAACTGGACACCCCTTTCTCCCCCCACGTTGTCAAAGCGGCCCTGCGCCAGTCCGCCCCCTCCTCCTCACCCCACCCTCTCTCAGCCTCCACAAGTATGTCCATCATACCAATGTGTAGGGCACAGGTGTCACGCGTTTTGTCCGGCTTGCCTCGGCGAACAAAATACACAGGGGGGAACTGCTCCCGTCGTGCAGCAAAAAATCGATGTGTGGTTTCTCCCACCAACTGCAAATCGGAACCATTTGGGGACGGACAATGGGAGTAAAAAGGGTTTTGCGTGCACCGAGGAGGATGGTCCATGCGCCCTGCATGGCGCCATGTTCAATTGGTTGTGAAAAGGTTTCCCGAAGTCTTCCCCCGATCTTCAGAAGTTTGAAAGGCAGGAAATGTGCTGACTTCTCATTCCCCAAAGCCCGGAAAAACCCCCTCAAGTTGCGCGGCAGACGGCTCCCCCCCACACTTGAAATTTTGGGTGTTTCCCCCCGTTGGAATTCCCGCCCGGCATGTTTGGACCCCAACAGGGGAAAGGCCATTAACGATTTTTTGATGATCCAGGGGGACAGGAGTACTCCCTGTGTAACTTTGAAGTCAGCCAGTGGCAGCTCATGCGTGACACTGCCGTTTGTTGAGGCCATTCGAGGAGGCCACGTTATTTGTCAGTCGCCAGGACTACGGGATGAATAACGTCATTACCCTGCTTCATGTCCTGGAAACAGATGCTGAAAAATCTGTCTGGGCAGGGGACTGGAGACATGGCGCGGCCACATGAGTCCGGTGGTGACTGAAATGGAGGAGGAGGAGGCGGAGGACATTGGAGCAGAAGCATTGTCTGGTGACAGCCGAATAGTCACCATCCGGTAGAGGGATGACTTCTGACTCCCCACCCTATTGGACCCTCGCTACCGGTCCAAAATGGGAGCCTTTTTCCCAGCTGCTGAGAGGGAGGACAAACTCAAATACTATAGGGAAATCCTCCGTAATCAGTTGGCCGCTGCCTATGTGCGGCATCGTCCCCTTCTCTGACAGGTCTGACCGGGGGGTTCTTCAGCGCTCACGTACTACTGCCGCAGCTGCTGGGGGAAGGTGGGTGGGTGGGAGCAGTACCAGCTCCATCAGCAGCAACCTAAGTCTGAAGTCACTGATGAGCAGCTTCCTTCACCCGCCTAGTGAGGAGGGCAATCACCAGCAGCAGGACCTGGAGCAGACCCTGAACCAACAGGTAGGGGCCCACCTGGACAGCACTCTGCCACCCTGGTTAGAAGATCCGCTGGACTACTGAGTAGCCAAACTGGATGTGTGGCCGCAACTTGCCGAGTTTTCAGTGGTGAAGCTGTCCTGCCCGCCAGTAGTGTGGCATCAGAGCGGGTGTTCAGTGCGGAGGGGGCTATCGTTACCCCAAGGAGAACCCGTTGTCCACGGGAAATGTGGAACGACTGATCTTTGTCAAGATGAATCAGGTGTGGATCGGCCAGGATTTCCGCTCAGCAATGCCTTAGGCGTCAGACTTCATCAGCAATGACGCCTCACCCATACTGTGAGAAATGAGTCTGGGTTCAAACTACCTGCCTCAGCCACGATTCTGATGCCGCCACCCGCCTGATGCCACACATCTGCAGCCAGTTTCTCCATCTGCCACCAACCATCTTTACCAGGGACTGGTATTGCCACCCACCTCCACACTCTGTCATTGTGCCACTCTATGACCTCATGCTACTGCTGCTGCTGCCGTGCCCTCCACACTGTGTCATTGTGCCGCTCTTAAGCATACTCCTGTTTTTGCCACCTCCAGAATGTCATTGTGCCACTGTCTGACCTCATGCTGCTGCTGTGGCTGCTGCCGTAACTCCACTCTCTGTCATTGTGCCACTCTGTGGCCTACTCCTGTTTTTGCCACCTCCAGAATGTCATTGTGCCACTGCCTGACCTCATGCTGCTGCTGTGGCTGCTGCTGTGCCCTCCACACTGTGTCATAGTGCCACTCTCTGACCTTATGCTGCTGCTGCCGTCACCTCCACTCTCTGTCATTGTGCCACTCTGTGGCCTACTACTGTTTTGCCACCTCCAGAATGTCATTGTGCCACTGTCTGACCTCATGCTGCTGCTGTGGCTGCTGCCGTGACCTACACACTGTGTCATTGTGCCACTCTGTGGCCTACTCCTGTTTTTGCCACCTCCAGAATGTCATTGTGCCACTGTCTGACCTCATGCTGCTGTAGCTGCTGCCGTCACCTCCACACTCTGTCACTGATGTTCCCAACTGAGCTCTCGGCTTGTTTTTTTCCAGCTTTCGCTGCCATGACTTTATCAGGCTGCATTCCCGCTTCAGTTTATTGGTCAGTTTTGCCCTCTTAAGTGCCCAGGGAATTTTAGAGTGAAGCGATTCTAAGAGCGGCGGCAGTCATCTGCGTGTCATACTAAAACACAACATTGTTTGAAGCATGGCACAACGTTCTACAGCACCCTGCAGGCTCTGTGCAGCCTGGAAATAGCTGTTTTTAATGCGATTCGTCCCGAAGCAATTCGAACCGAAACTGATTTTGACGGAAAATTCGGCGAAGTCACCGAATCGAATTTTTGAGAAAGTCGCCCATCTCTATTTATAATACTTGTGTTTTCTTATGTGGCAGAAAGGCTTTTGGGCCCCCTTAATTTGCAGGAAATGGTAGTAACTGTTATCTCTGTGCTCCCTGCCCATAGCAACTGTATGTTCTGCCCCTCTGGATGGAATGCCACTATCTTTTAGAATCATTGGGCCTCATTTTTCAACTAATAGCAACTAATCAGAGCTCAACTTGTGGTTTTCCAGAGAAGGTAAAAACATGAAAACTGAGCTCTGATTTGTTCATATAGTCTCCAGAAAAAATGGGAATCCGCAAGAGAACAGAGAGTGACACTGTAGACAGAGGTGAGAAATCACAATTTAAAATATCATGCCTGACCTCCCCAACATGTTTCACCAGCTAAACTGGGTTCAGGGGATAGAGGTCCGGTCCCATATGGTCTAGCTCATTTCCTTTTATATCATGTTAGGTACACACCCTATTCAGGTGCTCACCAAGCCACAGAAAAAAACTCACAGACCATTCACTATCCCTGTCTTGTACCACAGCATGACCCTTAAACCTGCATGACCCACAAATTAAAAAGTCCAGAAGCAGTATATTTTGAACCTCATTTTACTTAAACTGGACATTGATACCCCTTCGGGGCCACATGAGCCCCAAACTGCATGCCCCCCAGATTTAAAAAGTCCGGAAAAAAAAAGGTCTTTAAACCCACCATTTTATTTTACGGACATTGACAAACCCTTTCCCTGGGCCACGCATGGCCCAAAACCCTGTTCCCCCCGATTAAAAAGTGCGGAAAAAGGATTCAAAAACCACCATTTTATTTTAAATAAAACATTGCATGTGCCCCTGGCCACAGAACCCCCAAAACCCTGTTACCCACAATTAAAAAGTGCCGGAAAAAAGGGTCTTTAAACCACCATTTTAGTTTCAGGGGGGCATTGACTAATTTCCGCATTAACCTGAAAAAACAGTTGGACCTGTTCGTTACTGAGATTCAGGCCCGACCCACGATGACAGCCGGGCGGTCCTCCAACCGACGATCCCCTGGCATGCAGTTGTCCGGCACGGGAAGGAGCCCCTTCTCTCGTCCCTTACCTCCATGCTACCCCCCTCTTTTGTCCTTAACCCCTGAATTTCGCTCCATTTTCAGAAAGATAAAAAATTTGAGAAGTTGGAAGGTTTTGGAAAGTCCTTATTAAAAGAGGCAAATCCAGCTATTCCAACCCCCAAAAAAATCAAAAAAAAATTGCTATTCAAATTTAAGTGCAATACCTCTATCAACAAAGCTTGGCTGACCAAAAGGAAAAAAAAACCATCTAAAAAGTATACGGTTAAAAGGTATTTTTGGTACTATAAAATACACCTGGGGGGCTACAAATTGCTGGATTCAAATTTAACTGAAGGTCCCTCAAAACAAAGCTGGGCCTCCCAAAAGTAAAAAAAAAACTACTAATGTTTTGGATAAAAAGGGTATTTTTGGACCTATCAAACACCTGTGGGAAAAAAATTTTGGATTAAAATTTAACGCAAGGTGGTCTATGAACAAAGCTGGCCCCTGCGCCAAATGAAAAAAAAAGTATCTGAAATGTATACGGGGTAATAAAAAGGGATTTTTGGCACCCACAAAACCTGTGGTGACTACAAAATTGCTGGATTCAAATTTAAGTGCAAGGTACCCCTTCAACAAACTTGACGACCAAAAGTGAAAAAAAAAACCTATCAAAATGTATATGATAATAAAAGTGAGTTTGCACCTAAAAAGACCTGCAGTTTTCAAAAGATCTGTATTAATAAATTCGGTCCCCAAACAAAAAAGTATATTTCAACAAAAACTGTAAAAATAAAGCTATTGAATGCAATTTTCTCACAATTTGGGGTGCACAATACCCGGTCTTAAAGAGCTTGTCTGTGTTGCACGGGGCCCCCCCCCCCTCACCCAGACTTTACAGCGGTAGATGCCCCTTTTTAAAATTCTGGCCTAACTACCAAAAATCTGAAATCTCTATCTACCTAAGTTAAAGGTTCACAGCTAAAAGTAAAATGTCTTGTGAAAAAATTTAAAAATTTTCCTGGCTGTTTGCACAGAGGCAGAGCGCAGCCCTACTTTTTGGGAATACTGACAAACAGATCGAACAGGAAGGGCTGTTTATGTAAAAGGGGGGTCATGGATTTTTCCACCCAATCGAAACCTTTAAATCCATCATAAGTGACACCATCCCCCTGCTCTATTCTTAAGTGATTTGCTGGCCCCCAAAATGACAGGAAGCCAAAAAAATGGCCGATATTAATAGATTTGCACAATTTTAACCAAAATTTTTATCGGTGTTTAAAAAAACCGAAAAACAAAAAAACCGGCGATTTCACTTTGCGATAATAACCCTCAACATACTTATTGGAGTTAGAAAAATCACGTATATATAAGGTTTTCCTGTTAATAGGTGGTGTTCCACCAGATTGTTAATAGAAAAGGGTTTTTCCCTTTCACAATTAGAAACGATAAATTGAGAGGTTGAAATCAGGTTTTTAAATAGTGTGTATAGGGGTTTAAGTGTTATACAAAATAAAATTACGTTTGTGTTTTATAGATTGAGAACTGACAGAGTTTATGTTTGGCAAAATAGTAAATATACTGATTTGTTCATATGCGCAAAAAGACAGTTTTACAATGAAAGTGTTTGGATAATTGAGGTGCAATGTCTTTCACCGATATCTGCTATTTAGTGCTATGTATCCTCTTCTTCTGCCATTGCACATTTTCCTCTCAGTAAATCCCTCAGCTGTGGGTGAAAACTTGGTTCAAGAGACAGATAGATGGTAAACTTTTTAGAATTAATTTATTTATGTTTAATGACCAAGCACAGATGAGCAGTTGGAGACATTGGGAATATTTTGTATTATTATTATTATCATTTGTGTTGGTGCATTTAATGTATGTAGTAATTTTATTTTTTTTCTTTATGTGAGCGACTTTTATTCCTGAGTGTATATATACGTATGGTTTATAGAACTTTTTAGTTATCTAGTAGACTTTGATTACAAACTGTAGTCAATTTTTTGTGAAGTTTCCTTGGTCTTTGGCACAAAAAGTGTTCTCTAATACTCATTTCCCCAAAGCATCCCCTCATCCCCCTTAAAAGTGCTTTTTTAGATACTCCATAAGAAAATAGGGCTGGAACAAATTTTCTTTGTCCTACCTGACTGCTAGGCAACAGAAATCCAGTAATCAAGTGATAGTGTTCAGTGCCATAAAGAGAAGGGGATAAGATGTTGGTAGTTATTATCAAGAAAGGGGGAAAAGAGCACGGGGCCAGTTCGACCTTTTAAAATTTTTGATTTTTGAACAACCCCCAAAAATGGGTTTTTTCAAAAAAAAAAAAATATAAGCTGAAATTTGGGGGAAAATATTTTATGTTAGCCCTTTTACTGTCAGGACATTTTTTTCACTTGTTTCAGTAGCAGAATAAATATATATACTCTGAAAATAGCTCTAGGATGGCAATATTTCTACTTGAAGAAACACCTAATTAGTAGGGGGCTGATAAGTGATTGTCCCGGGGAAAGTAGGGTATGTAAAAAAAAAGTTCTAAGAAAGAGAGTTATGTCTCTAGTGTCAGTAGCTTCCTTTTCAGTCATATCCAACTTTATAAAAAGACTTTAAACAGGACGGTGGATTTAAACCAGGCCCAAAAGCTCTACCATAAAAAAATGTCACCCATCTGCAGACAGATATACATGGTGTTTTCCCCCCATCAGAGCAGAACAGGGGTCTCCGGTTTAGATGGAGGGCCTTTTACCCTTTGAAGTAGACAGCTAGAATTTTTTTAAAAGCCCCTAGGACTTAACATTGTGTGCCTTTTTGCAATTTTGCATTAAAGCATTACATTTAGTAAAAAATATATATATTTGCTTGTGGCTAAATATCTCAGCAAAGAGGAAGCTCTGATGCATAAAAACTTCCAAAACTAAAATGCATATCTGTGTATGCTCGCGAATATCATCACATATTCAAAAGAACTAACAAGACCAAGAATTTCTGCACTCCAGATGCCAGCAAGATTTGATTCACAGATTTTTATGTTCCCGATTGATGCAGGGGTAAATTTGAAAAGTATTTTCTCATCTTTTTTACCCCCTTTAGTGAGCATGGGGCACATACATAACCCAATTGATGACAGTGGTGATAAACATTAGAATGGTTTCTGTACCTCTTCCCCCTTGATAATAGGGACCCACTTACAAAAGCCAAGCATCAGCGTAACCAACCACAAAATGACGTTATAAGAGGTTGTTCAGCATTTCACACAGCGTTTCACACAGTTCAATATATTTTTCACAAATGGATTGATGATCATTCATATGATTGGTTACCCCCCAAATAGTTTCCATTATGTCAGCAGCACATTTCCTATTACATGGCTAGATGTGCTGTCAACCAACAGTTATTTTTATGTCCACATAAGTAATCTGATCAGCCAACAAATGAGCATTTATCGGCTAATCAAAGGTATAAGTATATTAACACTGGCCAATGACTGGGGATCAGCTGTGATCTTTCTGTCCACTGTTACTTCCAGTTCCTTATCTCCCTTACAGACACTCCGACCAGGATTAAAACCTTTTTTGCTGCTTCTGCCCCAAACAATTAAAAACCAAAAATATTGTCCAGGCTTTTTTGGCCGGGGCTCATTACAAAAGCTTTGTGGCTTTAATATGACATCACTATGCAAGCTCTACCCCCCAAATTTGTAGCATAAAAATTTTTCAACTCTATGAAGATATATTAAAGTGTCTTGATAGTAAAAAAGGTTAAGGCCCCGGGATGTTTAAAACCCATACAAGCTTTTGGGTGTAAAACTAAACCATCTCTTTAAGTCAAACACTAAAACAACATCTTGGATTGTTCTAGTTAACCATGGAAAGGCAAATATATTTATATATATATATTATATATAAAAAATTTTATATATTATTTATTTAAATATATTTTTTGGACGCCTCCTTGCCCGGCCCCATTTTGGGGCCCCGTCCGGGGGGTTGAGCTTCGGATCGCCGTCTTTGGTAAAGGGAAAATGGACCCCAACAAGGCTTCAGTTGAATTGGCTCAGCCTTTTTATTCAGGACATTTAAACATATTTTAAAAAAACAAATAAAATCCTAGGCCGTTGGCCCTATAAACAAGGCCCCCTCCTAACGTTGTTGGACCTAATGTCCGTATTTCAACCCCTCCCCTCTCCAGTACAGTAAGGCTTCCCTCCAGCCTCCGGGGGGCCAGACCCTCTCTCGGTCCTCGCTGCCTTCCAGTAGAAACCCACCCCCCCTTAACACCGCAGTTAGGGCTTTATACCATCCGGAACGGGTCAAAACTGGCGGAAACGGGGGGGACGGCCCCCCACCAAGCTAGGCCCCCCCGGGGAAAGGCAACCCATAAAAGGTGCACCTACTAACAAAGTGTCAGTAACCTAGGGCTATAGCTAAAGGTTGCTTCCCCCACCAAACCCCAGATATTGGTGGCCGTTTGCGCAAACATCCCCCTGGGGCAGCAAGGAACTACATGTAATCTGCAATATCCCCCCCCTTTGATAAACCCCGTGGGGTTTCTCACTTGCCCAGGGCCCCCCCGGGGGTAAAAAGCTCCTTTTTTTGGGGCAAGTTTCCCTTACAATCTCGGGGGGCAGAGACAACATTTTTCCCCGTAAGCTCAGCTGTGGACCAACGATGCCTCACCCCATAGTGGGAAAAACCCGGTCAGGTTCGCTATACAAAAGGCCCTTGGGGCGCACCTGGCCCAAAAACTGCTCCCCCTTTTGTCTGCGGGTTTCATGATAAAAAACCAAAACCCCCCTTAAAACCCCCCAGTAATTGGTCCCATGAAATTTTGACAACGAAAAATTCCCTGGCTTTTTCATTAAAACCCAGAGGCAAACCCCCTTTTCACACCTCTGCTTACGGGCTCTGTTGCAGCAGACCCTTGCGAACTGTGGCGATTTTTCCCTGACACCCCCTGAAACCTTTCCTAAGGGAGAATTTTAAACCCTCTTTTCAGGGTCATCCTTATCTTGCACCCCTCCATTTCACTTGTGATTGGAGTCAATGACAGACCATTTTTAAGTAGGGCGCAGCATTGGTGCTAACAGCACCCCCCTGTAGGCCCCATAAACCGGGCCCACCCCCCTCTGTGATACTGTCACACACTTTTATTACCGGGGGTATCCCCATTCAAACACAGAGCAGTTTTTTCAACTCAAAATTTTTACTTTCCTTTACAGCGAGTTACAGCAAACCTGTTCAGGAACCTCACCAACCTACACTTATGGCATTTTTTCCCCCGTTAGAGGGGTGACAGGACGCCTCTCCTATAACGGTTAGACATTATTGCAACAACAATGGAGACATTCCTCCACACCCCCTGTATCAATCTCAAGGGGGAAACTCTCGAAAACCTATTTTTATCTCGGGGATATGTGCAACCACTGCCATAGGAAATTTCCCTTGCGTTTACCTAGCTTCATTACTAGGGTTTCCTTACCATTGGGGTTCAAACACTCTCACCTCCCCCTCACTACGCCTGAGCAACCCCTCTTTTCGGGTCAGGGGCCCCCATTTTCCATTCCTACGTCACAGCAATTTTTTGGACCCTGCAGAAAAAAGCTACTAAAAATACAGCCACCTTTGGACCCATTAAACTCAGGCATACATCCCCCAGCACCCTGTTCGCTTCTTTCCCCAATCTGCATAATCAGCATATCCTTAAAATGAAGCCTGACACATTCCCGGGCCCCTTCCCACACTGCAAAAGAGACTCTTCACAGATTTTGTGTTTCATGGCAAAACCAGCACATTTAACCACCTGTCTCCTCATATCCCCGGGTTTGCCTTCTCCCTTTAGGGGAAAACACTGGCCGTGTTCACCCAGCAAACCCAAACACCCCTTTTTCCCCCCCGCAGGCGCCCTGATTCTATGGCAACCAATCAGCCCATGGGGAACGTATTGACGCACCAGTTCAGGGTTGCTATCAACCCCCAAAAATACCGCCCTGCACACATTTTCTAATACCCGCCCGAAACCCAAAGGGGGCCGACCTGCAAATTGCTTACCCCCGTACCACCCTGGTGGGGTATGGGGACCCCATTTAGGGGAAAAACATTCAAACAGCTCCCTGATCTTTCAAAGCTTTTCCCGAGGAGTGCAGTGGAAAAACCCCGTTGCTTCGGCAACCCAAATCCACCCGAAACTGTGTGGGAAACACATTTCTCCAAGGCATCCCCCACAGACACCATCCTCTGCAATGCCCTTGTACTGTTTGCCACGCTCTCTAGGGGCACATTTGTGCTTGTTGCTCTCAGCTGGGCTGGTATTTCTGCAGAAGCAATTCAACATGCACTGACAGCCCTGACCTCCAGGGGCAGACCTGGCTGTCTCTTATGCTGTAGCGGCAGCGTGTAACCGGGGACAGTAACGGAGCTAATGTGTCACACAGAACTTCCCCCGCCCGGCTGTGTGAAGGTCATGGATACATGCATAGTCTTTATCCACGGAAGTAAAAGTGGGGTTACCCCTCCCACAGGCAACCTGCATGCAATACATTAAATCCATAGACTTCACCAGTCTATTTATCACAGTCCGCCATGCTCTCAGGATCTTTGGCTTGGCGCATATTGGACTTCCCCTTTAGCCCCGCCAAGTCCTCAATAGAAATTTGAAAGTACATCCCCCTAAACATAACCCCCCCACGGAGAGTCTTAAGGGTTATGGTTTCTGGGTTTAAAAAGGTGCTCCTGCGACTGTCCTGTCAAACCCTGGGTGGGGCTGCATCCCCTGGAAACTCCGAGCTTTTGGGGGTGTTCCCCCTTGGCCTCTTAGTAGGGGGATCAGGAGCCATCCCCTTTCCCCTCTTGGCACCCCCAACATGGCTCCGTGTTTTGGTTGCTCCCTGCAAAACCAATCCTGCCCCCTTTGGACGTGGGTTTCTTGGCACTTGGAACCCAGGGCCTTTGGCAACTGGACAGCCCCTCCAGCACGTTTACTTTAAGACCCCTCACCCTTCTGGTTTATCCCGGCACTGTTTTTTTTAACTTTCCCTGGCTCCCACTAGCAAGGTTTTGGATTGAGGCGAGTCACCTTTCAGATGGGAATTTGGGGTTCGAATGGGTTTTTTAAACCCCCATGGTCTGCCTTCAACTTTTCTTGGGGCTTTTCTTTTCCTTTTCTGGTGGCAGTAGTCCTCAACTCCTTTATAATTGCCTCACTGGGCAAAAGTTCTTTCCCTGGGCCCAAACAAAACAATTTTCAGGGAAACACGTCTTTTAAAAAGCACAGATTAAATTTTCCCGGGTTTTCCTCCCGCTCCACTGAGACACAGTCTCTTCGACCCCGCACAACAGTAAGGCCCCCCAGCCTTTTACTTCGCTGAGCAGTTATGCAAACGCTTTTCTGCCGCGTCAATTATGCCAATATTTGCCCCTCGCATCCTCACCATATGTAACACCTCATTAGTCCCCGGACGCCATCTTGGCCGTCCTGGGGGATGTAGCTCTCGGGTCGCCGTCTTTGGGAAACGGAATGGCATCCAACACAGGCTTTAGTTGAATCGGGCCCCAGCCCGTTTTATTCAGGCACAGTAAAATATACGAAAACAAAACAAATAAAATCCCAGGCCGTCTGGGCCCCTAACTAAACAGAAGGTCCCCTTTTCTAAGTTTTTGGACCTAAGTCCAGTTTTCAGTCCTGCACTTCCAGTACAGTAACCTTCCCTCCAGCCCCGGGGGGGCCCGAGCCCCTTCGGTCCCCTTTTGCACTTCCCTAGGGAGACCCCGCCCCCCTTTAAAACCTGCGGGTTGGGCTTCTTACCATCCAGGAATGGTCAAAACTGGCCTGGAACGTGGGGACGGCCCCTCCCCACCCCAACGCTATGACCGCCCGGGGGAAAGGAAACCCCAAAATAATAGCCGCAAGACCATACTAACAACATGTTCAGTAACTGGGGGACTCGTAAATGGTTGCTTCCCCCCCCAAACCAAAATTTTGGGGGCAGTTTGGCAAGACGACTCCACTAGGGCAGAAAACAGGAAACTCATGTAGCCATCTGCTAAAATTTATATATTTATATTTATATAAATATATAAATATTATATAAATTTTTATAAAATTCCCGAGTTAACAACTTGATAAACATTTTATAAAAAAAGAAAAAGTTAGAGCCACCACAATGTTGAAAGACAATACAACAGTAGAGTTAAAATTCAATGCATACTCACAGGGGTCAAGATTTGCCCATATGGCAGAATTTCCATTTTTAAAAGACTTGATAAGCCCATTAATAAATTTAATCTTAAAAAGGAACAGATGTAATTACAGCGTATGATGATGCTTAGGAGAACCTGCCCTTTGACTTCAGAAGAAAGTTTTAAAAGGTTTTTGGGCTAGATGCCCATTTAATACAAGGTAAACTCAATTATTTATTAGATATCTTCTTCATTGCCCCCAGTGGAAATATCAAAGTAATTAATTAGACAAAATTGCTATGATTTGAGGTCATTTCTACTAAAATCTAGCTACTAATTAATAAGCATATTATGACAAAAATCTATCTACATGTACTTCTAATCTAATTAAATTGGCTTGTACCACAGATGTGATATTTAACTGCTCTTAGGTATTTTGTAAAGGTTACATTGTAGTACAGTAAAAATTGACCACTTAATATCATCAGCATTTCATCTAGATCTACTTCTTTCAATGTCATGCCACTTAATATCTCCTCTTCTCACCATCAGATTTATATCTACTAAGGGTGACTTAATGGATTGTCCACTGAGGCTACTCTCGTAACTGCTTCCCACACAGTGCAGTATAGTATATGCATGTCACAATCTGAAGTAGCTTTCTACTTCTGGATGTGTGTTAATGTCAGAAGCTGTCACAGTTCCACTTTAACATAGAAGATCTGACAACTTTGATGTCTGTCATTTAACCCTTTTACACCTCAAGCAATAAATTATCCTCATGACACTAGCAGGTCTTGTATGGAGATCTTGTATGATGTTTTATGGTGTTTTATAACTATTCCTATTTCAACAAGAAACAATGGTTTATAGTGTTGTCCACCTTCTTTGAGTATCTAGTATTGTCACATTTGGCCTACCAATATCTGTTGTAAGGCAGCAGCCTTGATCATCCTAACACTTATAAGAGGTATGTAAAGTAGAACATAAATAATGAAAAACATTTGAGACTGAAGGGACTGTCTAAAAAGCTTGTGGTATGTGGAAACTCTCGAATTAATTTGAATTTCCAGTTTAAAGGGGTGTTCCCACCACAAAGTTTGATGACATATCACCTCTGGGACCCACACTTATCTCAAGAACGAGCTCAGAATGGAGAGCTAGAACACGCCTTTCCATTCTGTTCTATGTGAGTTCCAAATACCACTGAACATAGTGCTCACCTGTACTCGGCACTCCTATAAAACAGAATGAAAAGTCTGTGCAAATGCAACCGGCTTCCATTCTGAAATGTAAAATTTTGGAGGCAGGTTCCTAGTAGATGGGACCCTGCCTAGGATTTTTATGGATGTCCTATTGATATGCCATCAAAGTCTATGATGGAAAAACCCCTTTAAGGGAATCTTTGAATCTTTGAAAATCCTTAAAGGGGTAATGCAGTGCCATTTTAAAATAAAAAAAAAAACCTTATACTTACCTCTACCCTCACCTTTAGTCCAGTACTGTACCC